>JASANE010030255.1:0-33824 GCA_030248225.1 Trileptium ribeirensis | reverse complement strand
CAAAGAAAGAGACAGACGCGCGGTTACATCAACGACATAATTCCATGACTTCTCAAAGTTCATGACAAGTAGGGTACAGAGCGAAAGCGTTTATTCTTCGCTCTATGCGTTGTAAGCACATTCAATTTGACGCAGTATACGCAAGGGTGTATAGTAGAAGGCATTTTTTGCTCTGTGTGTCCAATAAAACGACATATTGATCGATAAATAAACATTATTAGCTTCCTCAGTCTCTTTAAAGTTTAAGAACTGCAATAATGTCATGGCAATACATTAAGTTTATTGTAAAAGTCATTAAGTAAATTGTAATGCATTTTAAGTCGACTATACCTTAATTTCTTCCTTCATATTTTTTACAATATGTAAATTTCGAAGACCAGGTTCCGGATCCGGTTTAAATGGACGGTTCCGGTTCCGGTAAATTTCGGTTTCGGTTATTCCCTGATTATCTGAGATTGATAAAATAAAAATGGTACGGAATTCCAAGCTTAAGATTAAAAAGTTTCATACAATGATCAAATTTTGACATTCGTCAAAAAAGACGCACATCAAAATAATGTCCAAATAATACCATGCCAAACTCTTTCCCACATAATCTTGAGCTGAGTTTACTGACGATATCAAAAACAACTACAAAACGTTTATCGTACCACCACAATGTGATCTATCTATCTAACAATCTATGTGATTAACGGATCTAGTTGACTAATCACAATCACTTTCAGATTAATTTGGCTGCAACCTTCTTCATTTTAACCCTATGAAAACGCAAAAGCGACTATAATCGAGATTTGCGGTAACTGTTTTAAACCAATGCATCGTGTAGGCACTTTGTTCGGACTTGGAGGCATTCATTTTAACGGTATAGGGCAGTGAACGCTACTTAAATATATTTTTATCATTCCACTGTAATGTTAATAATCACGGATCATCGTTAATGTTTTGGGATATGATTCGATATTTACCTGTAACTCAGAAGTTCCTTTGTACAAATACTGCGGTTCCTATATAGGATCTAGAAAATTGGATAAAACCATGGTAGACTGTATAACAGAAACTGATAAAGCTAGAGAGACTGGTGTTCAACGAAGAAATAGTGCAGCTTATATTCAAACAAGATTCTAACTATAAATTTACGTAATAATAAGTTTCAATGATATCGATATTGCTTTTCCGTTGATATAACAGTGTTTTATTAAAGGTCTTAATATTAAATTAACGGGTGCAAATGTCATTGAGCGGAGCGAGGCGAAACCGAGCGAAGCGTTTTATTTTCTGTCTGTGACCAAAAAAGTCGATGTCCGTTCGTGCGTTCGTCGCGATGGATCTCCAGAACCACTGAACCGATTTCAAAAAACTTTTTTGTTTTATAGCTTAACATCTGGGAATGTGCACCTGATATATGGGGTTTCAAAATTTTTCATAATGAATTAGCTATAAGCTAATATTAGTTGCCTGTAATCAGCTAATTAAGGCACTTTTGGTTATGTCTCGCTAAATACTTGGAATAGAATCGTTTTGTTTTGACCAATATAGGGTTTTCGGGGTCAAAAAATGCAAATATGATACTTTTCAAATTATTTTTTGGAACGTTTTAGTTGCACTTAATTCCGACCCATTTCACGAGTGACAGTCTTCGTCAGGCCAAACAACAGCCCGGCTTTCGCGGCAACGTAGTTTGTTTACCAAAGTTACTAGTTTTGCCGACGATAGTACAAACACATTTCGACCTTAGTCGCAAGCTTTTGCAGGGTGCAAGCTAAGTTCGGACACACAGAAATTCACACACAGCAAAGTATGAATTTACAGAAATTCCCAGATTTCTCCCAGAAAACATGAGTTCACACAATGTAAACAAGTAACGGGAAGTACAGTCGCGGCCAGAAATAAGTGCAATCGAAAACGATCGAAATCGAAATCGCAATCGATCGAAAATTCGTTTAATCGCAATCGATCGAAATCGATCGAAATTTCGTTTAATCGAAAAAAAATGGAATTTTAAAATTTATCTAATTGCGCGAAAATCGAAAACGATCGAAATCGATCGAAATTTCGTTTAATCGAAATCGATCGAAATTTCGTTTAATCGAAATCGATCGAAATTTCGTTTAATCGAAATCGATCGAAATTTCGATCGATTATTTTGTAATTATTTCTGGCCGTGACTGTACTGCTACCCAACACATTTTTTCATGATTGTCCAGAATGCTTAGCCAATCAAACAGGAACAAAACGCATTGTGTGCTACAATAACTGTATTGAAATTTATATTGAAACGTTTTAGTTGCACTTAATTCGGATCACTTTCTTAATATTTAATGCGAAAAATCATGTTTCATATAGATTTTGAATGGGTAGGAAAAAGCAATCGGTGCGGGGTAAAATAAAGAAGATGAAAGAGAAACGCCGTAGCCAGTCAAGCCCGGATAAAGCGAATGACAGAAAAGCGGCTGCCGACCGAAAGAAGGCAGTTCGCGCAAAAAATGCCAGTCCAGAAAAACAGAAAGACAAAAAGGCGCTTGCTGATCGAATGGAAGCACTTCGCGATAAGAAATCTAGCCCGGAAAAACAGAAAAAAACGAAGCTGCTGTGCAACTGAATGAAGGCTGTGCGCGCAAAAAATGCAGAAATCCAGCCCGAAAACAAAACAGAAAGAAAACGAAGCGGCTGCGGATCGAATGAAGGCAGTGTGCACAAAAAAATGCAGTCCAGAAAAACGGTAAAGACAAAGGCGCTTGTGATCGAATGAAAGCACTTCGCGAAAAAAGAAATCCAGCCTTGAAAACACAGAGAAACGAAGCTGCTGTCAACCGAATCGGAGGCTGTGCGCGCAAAAACTGTAGTCCAGAAAATCGGAAAGACAAAAAGGCGCTTGCTGATTCAATGAAGGCACTTCGTGATAAGAAATCCAGCCCGAAAACAAAACAGAAAGAAAACGAAGCGGCTGCGGATCGAATGAAGGCAGTGCGACAAAAATGCAGTCCAGAAAAACGGAAAGACAAAAAGACGCTTGGTGATCGAATGAAAGCACTTTGCGATAATAAATCCAGCCCGGAAAAACAGAAAGAAAACGAAGCGTCTGCGGAATGAACTAAAGAACTTCGAGATAAAAAATATAAGACAGAAAAAACATAAAGAAAACGAAGCTGATGTCAACATAATTAAGGCAGTGCGCACAAAAAATGCAGTCCAGAAAAACGGAAAGACAAAAAGACGCTTGGTGATCGAAATGAAAGCACTTTGCTATAAGAAATCAAGCCCGGAAAAACAGAAAGAAAACGCAGCGGCTGCTGATCGGATGATCGGCACGAAAAGAAAATCAAGCCCTGCAGAGGCGTTAGCGAGCATCTAACAAAAACGTGTACCGACGTCGCAGCACAGCATTAAGGCCAACTCGATCGACGAGCGCTCACATCGGGACATGATAATTGTTCGACTCCGGCGTTTGAGCGAAACGAGTCGAGTCTTTCGGCGGACAATTTTTTTTTCAAATCAGCTCGTCGGGGGCTCCTGTCGAGGGAGAGTGTGTTGTCTGTGCGGGCAATCATTTCCGGGCATGAACATCAATACGAATGGGCAATGTTATCGATGAAACAGGGATCGAATCGAGACCTAAAAAATTCAGCCGAGGAGAGATGGTATGGTGCCGCTGCCTTCCGCCTGAAGAGTTCAGACATCTGCCACAAACTGAAGAAATGCTAAGTGTACAATCTCGAGTACGTCCGTTCATGACGGTTTACCGGCACGACTACTCGCAGGTCGCAACTTCGCTGTCGAGGTCATGTCATTTGCTTTCCGCAGGACGTGTCCGCATTCGCTGAATCGCTTCCTCCGTCACCTTCTGATCTGAAGATCGTGCTGTTCGGCATTCCGACCCCAGCAATCTGCAGGCCGATTTCAAGATTCGACACGAAAGGTTCGAAAAATGCTTGCCGATGGCTCAAGGACAACAGCAACATGGTACAAATGACGTCAGAGTTGACGAATGCGCTGACGCGCCTGGCGAGGAGTCTGACTTTAAACCGAACGGCCACGCGCCAACTGTTGAACCGAGCGAAAACGGCAAGAAGGCAAACGACGTCATGGAATGCAAGATGACAAGGAAGACGATGAAAATTTGTTGTCAGACGCCACCCTTTTGTCCGTTTTAATGTTCCATCGAGGTGAGAGGAGAAGGACACGAAAGTTGAACGGGCGCTTGAAGGAGTTTCGGTTGGTGCGAAGGTTGTTCAGGCACCCGGCGTTGATTTGTTGAATCCAATTGATGAATTTCACACCGCCGGGTACTTCCCCATGTGCTTTCCAAGGCTGTTTCCCGATGGCAGATCAGATTTGATGGACAAGACGGAACGAAAAGGCCCAACATCACTATTCTTGCGTACGTTCGCCATTTGATGAAACACAACGACAGAAGATTTGCCAAACATCCGCGCTTCAGGTACTTCGCGCTGAACACAGTGCTACGCTGGCGGGCACTGGGTGCAGGTACATTCTACGTTCAACAGAATCCAGACGAAGCTCTCTTGACGAAAGAAGATTTGGAGCAAATGTCGCAAGCCGAGAAAAAGAATGTGGCTAACAAAATTGTGCGATTTGGTCATCAGTTGCCCGGAACACATCAGTTTTGGATGAAGAAACGAAACGTACTGATTGCAATGCTTGATCAAATGAGCACGTTGCCTACAGTTTTTTTACGTTCTCGCAGCTGACACTCATTGGCCCGACCTGCCCGACCTCCACCGCATCATCAATGAACCTGTATTCTACCGGGGGTCCAAAGCAGACAATTCATTAAATTGTGTCTTTTTTCACCGCTCGAGTAAAAGAGATGCTGGATACGCTGTTCAGGGATCAATCAATTGGTTTAGCCGATTACTGGGGACGATTTGAATTTTAAAATTGTGGGGTCCGTTCACGGGCATGGATTGGCTTGGTTGGCTGGAAGCTCCAGACGTGGTCACCGTTTTGGAGCGTGGTGACGAGATTGAAATCTTACAAGTTGTTTCACATTTTCACAGGCTTTGTTCAATGGTCAATGTGGGTCGGGATGATGAAGGAAAAATTAAACCGAATTTTGCGGCATACCGTGTAGCGCAAAAACCAAGCGCGATGTTGCTGAGCCAAATTGACGACAAGAACAAACTTTTCGATTTGTTTCGACTACTTGAAGCGTGTCAGCGGCACGTTGGCCACAAAACCTGCATTCGAAAAGTGAAAGGCAAGGAAATTTGCCGCTTCAACTTTCCCAAGCAACGCCAACAAGAGTCAAGGATCAAGGTGATCGAAAAGGACGATGGCAGAAAGGATTTATTAGTAAACGAAACGATGACAGTCTGAATTTCTACAATCCATACCTTTTGCAGTGTCATCGGGCAAACATGAAAGCCAGGCATATTTATCACGCTGCAACTCTCAATTATTTGGCAAAATATGCCAGCAAATGCGACACACGTTCGCAAAATTTCAACAGTGTTACATGAACGCCAGTGATTCACCAACATCTTGCAAGTTGATCCAACAAAGAAAATAGCGCAAAAGTTTGCTGGATAAAAACAATAGCCGATCGGGACTACGGTGCACAAGAGACGATGTAAGTTTTGATGGATATTCCACTGACCATATGTTCACGCAAATTTGTTCAACTTTATCTGAATGGACAGCGCCAGCTCAAACTATGAAATGGGTCAGATGGCTTTGATGTAGACGATATTGGCAGCGTTGGCAATGTGGCTGATAGGGGGTTTGAGCGCAAAATAACATGAACCATCTCTGCTTATTCGACTTTTGGCGCACGTTGCACGAAACCAAAAAGGGCGGAGTTGCGCCAGAATCAACAAGCGAGTCAATCATTATTGTGCATCCGCGTTTAAAAAAGTGACAATGAAGTGCAGTGCATGCATCACTTACTCTGCTTCAAACGCTGCCCGCGATAAAAAACGAATCTCGAGAAAAAAGATAATCGTGGTGGATTGTTCGACACGTTCGCCGAGACTAAAGAACAATTTGGACGCGACGAATGATACTCGATGCGAAGATGGTTTTGCTGAAAAACTGGAGAAACCGTGTCTACGAACAAATCGGTGATGATGATGAAGATGGTGAAGATGAAGATCGAGACGGAACCGGCGTCGAGCAAATTTATGAATGGATGCACTTGGCAGCTGGCAATGCCCCGCCAAAAATCGACGTTCAAGTAGCGATTATTACTGGAGTCGGTCGTATGTTGAAAATCAGACTCAAGCAAAACAGTGGTTTTATGGACGCGAAATGAGACAGCGATTGCAGAGAGGAGACCTGTCAGATTACACCCTGAAAAATTGCGGAGGATAAAAAATGGCAAATTATTACAATGGGTGGTCGCTCAAATGAATGCCAGTGATGGTCAACTGCGTATGATTGTATGCGGAACCGCTTCCATCTCTCGTATATAATGGCTTTATCTGAGTCAAATTTGGTTCATTTCATAGAGCAAATAAACCTCTGTATAATTTCATATAACTTTTGCTCAGAGGACCTCTATATAGCGCTTGGATCAAACTGTTTTAAACGGACCCATGAGACGCAAAATACATGATAATGGCAATATGCCCGTAACCGTTCGAGCTATGTGGCTATTTTGGGATCTATTTGGTATAGCAGCTAATTCTTTAAGTATGTGCAAATCGGGTGCTGCTATTTTGGTTATTCTCGCTGTAGGGTTGCGTCAAAAATGGGTTTTCGATGGGTACATATATCTCAAATCACGAAAACGGCAATATCTCCACTGCCCTAGAGCTTGAGATATATGGATGTTATTGGTCTCATCTTGTAGAGCAATTATCTCTCTACATCTGCGCATTGTTTACGCTGCAGGGTTGCGTCGAGTCGGGTTCTTGAATGGTCACATAGGACCCGAAGTACAAAAAGCGGCAATATCTCCATAACAGTTCGAGCTATATATATATATGGGTATTATTGGTCGCAGTATATAAAGCAATTTATACTGTATATACTTACACGTTGCCAGTCCCTAAATGCAAAAAAGCGGGTATATCGCTTTAACAATTCAAGCAAGATGGCTAATATTATGCTCATTTTGTAAGTTAATGCTTAATATAGCTGTGAATATCTCATTAAATAACAGTCACGACGACGAAGCGCGCAGATGGGGACGGACAAAGATTCGGACAGGCGAAGACGCGGACGAACGAAACCCGAAGAAACGAAAACGCGGACGGACCAATACGCAGACGGACGAAAACGCAGATGGACAAAGACGCGGACGGACGAAGACGCAGACGGACGATTTTGCGTTTAGACGCGCATAAATGCAATTTCGTCCGTAACTGTTGTACATAACACTCGGAATTCATCACCTTGACAATAAGACAAGCTACTAGTCTTTATACATCTGAAGTTTAAATGTATGAGTAAAGGGCGTGTTAGAATACGGTGCATCAGTATCAGAATAAAGTTGCTAAAGCGATAATGAAATGGAACAAAACCGTCAACAATATATTCCCTCTGTAGACCAATATAGAACTATGATTTTATACAGACCAATCCTAACACCTCAAAAGCAGTAAGACCATTGTAAACGAAAAATCTTGTTGATCGACCCATAGCCCATGTGAAACGGTACATATAACGAGGTTACATTGACATGTAAAAATAGCGATATAATAGCATTTAAAGTACCGGAAAACCTGTAAAAGAATATTTTAGACGATTAAACAGAATTATTTTTGTTATGCTCAGCATTCTTATATAACCGGAAAAACCTATACGGCCCATTCTACACGCACTAAAAACCAATCAACCTTATTAAAGAAATTCGGGTAGGTTGACCCTAAAACCATAGGCACAGAATCTGTGAAAAGGCAAGGTACACCCATCCTAGAATAACAAAACCATCGGATTCAAAGTGCTTCGTGACCCAGGAGACACAATTTTAGTAAACACACGCAATAACATACCAAAATTTGAAAAAACAGACTTTCCATGGCAAAGGGTCGACGAAACACATCGGTGCAGGGAGTAGTCCCACAAAAAAACAATGTTCAGCAAAGTTGTAGATATCGGCGAGCAGATTTGGGGCAGTGGCCCTTGCTTTAGATTCGACGCCTAAATTATGGAGATATAGTCCGGTAAACAGAGGTAACCGTACAGCCACAGGCATATAACCCATAAAAACCATTTTGGCCAGTCTGACCCGGATGAAGAGGTCGGACCTCTTAGCCTTCTAGTAAGGAACACACCGTCATAAATTTTCCATTGAAATACAAAATTATTGTCGAAAATATACGTACTGCTAACGTTATATCCACTTTAGCAAAGATCTTTGAAAAAATCAGTTCTTTGCCATTTTGACGCAGATGATGGAGTCCGACGTATTAGCGTTCTATGAAAGACCACGTCGTCATCACATATTCCAATGGAACAAAAGATTATGTCGAAATTCACCCACCCTAAGATGGGTTATGAGTGACGACAAAATATAAATTTTTACGATTTTTACTCCTAACGCCATCCGTTCGCTCCTTCCGTTTCAATAAGCCCGTCTATTTGCACGCAGCTAATAGAGGCGAGAATGATCCTAGATATTGTTGTTTTTGTGCTTGTTTTGAAATTTCATACGTCCAGTTCGTTTGCCAAATTTCGATAGCAGGCCTGGCTCAACGCATTGGTCAAACAAAAAGCTAGGCCCAGGTCGCTTACCCAAACAGTAGGCTTGCAAACATTTGTAGATAAATTCAGAAACCTCTTTTGTCAATTAACCAACTAATGTTATGAAATATTTTTTATTAAGCAGTTGTTTGTGTTTATGATAAATCGAACCTAACCAACAATCCGAACATATGATTGTAAAAGCTGTGCTCAGCTCAATTTACGATCGCATAAAATATCAGGCTCAAAGCTCGGCACCACTCGTTGCGAGTTTTATCGGGCGACACGAAGTTCGGTTCAATCGCTAACTGACTGGCGTTGCCTTGCCTCTAGAGTCGAGCAGAGCCGAAACTAAAACCTTGATTTTCGCCTTTAGCTGGCTGCTACAGAATACATTTTTATTCGACTATTAGCGAAATAAAAAAATTATCACACCACAAACGGTAAACGTTTGCACACTGATACGTTTACCTTAAACTCATATACGTGGTTTTCGTTTTCCCGCAAATATTGATCCTGAATTCCAAGAGACCAATTTTGCTCAATTTGTTGACGAACAGCTTCAATCACATCGTTTGGAGCTCCCATTAAACGGATTCTATCGATTTTCTCCAACGACAAGATGCACCGTTTGGGGGAGTATACGGCTAATGAATCATCCTGAAAAAATCCATTATATTTTTACACATAACATTTTATATAGTTCACTACTATGACTACTACAGATATCTCCGAATGCCCAACAACGAGTGCCGTTGAAAATCATTAGAATAGAAACGCTTTCAACTCTTGAGAACTTTTAAGTATAACTTAATGTCCAAGGCTAAACAATGCAGAAGCGTCATTTGTTGTAACCAGAAGGCACAGTACATATAAATGTAAATGGAAACAAAATATGAGAATTAAAGTTAAAAATCTATATGGTCAATTATCGAAACACTCATATAGGATATCCACAAAATAGAAAAATGCACAAGCGTCGAAAAAGCTTATACGACTCTTAGGAATGAATTCAGCAAATTTTTTTGTCAAATCTTTGAGCATACACCATGTAGCAGAAATCGAAGAATAAGAAGACGAGTATCGGAACTGGGTCGAACCCACCGCTCTAAGATGTTCTTTTTTGAACGTAACACTCCTCAGGGTAGCCTGTGCCGTTGCCGTTATGAGTAATCCCATATGACACACTTTGTGTTTCTTCTTGTATATAACACCTTAAAAACTCTAGAACCTCAGAAGCCTTAAAATGCTAGTCTTATTAGAGTTAAGGAACGCCGCCTATTCTGAGCTGGCCTGTCAACAGTGAAGAGGAGGGGGTGAAGGGCCGGCCACTTTCCAAATAATATGTTCGTGAGATTTTCAACCATGTGCGTACCCCCCTCGACCAAAACCCATGTTCAACTAAATGCAAAAATTTGGTCTAAAAATTTATAAATATGAGAATACTTAGTATTTGTTGAATTTGAAATTTCCCCAGAGAATGAAGATGAGCCCCCTCGAAGTTCTCCCACTTTTCGGAGGCTATGGACAGGCCAGCTGAGTGTGATAAAACTTACAATAGCTTATCTGAACGCGCCGAAAACAATGCATAGCCAAACAATAAACGACACTTGTTTTCCGTAAATCGGATTCACCAACTTTCGATCTTAAACCTGTCAAAAGCCCCTGAAATGTATGGTACCGTCACATTGCATCTATATGACCACACCATCGTATCAAATTGCCGAATAACCTATTCGTTCTGAACGCCCTGAAATCAATACTACACCCAAACAACTGAAGGTCGGTAATACTTTGGTAATCGGATTTGACATCCCTAAATCTATTGAAAACCTCTGAAAAGCCTTAAATATTCGCCCTCTACTATAGATAATCAAACGATCCTATTCAGCGCAAACTAAAACTATACCATAAGCTCTTTGTGCCCTGCACGCAATACATGAGACGACACCTTAAGACAAACTACAGTCTGCAAATCAGGATCAAAAACCTATGTATAGACCATTTATAGTACGATGACCACAAAACATAACCAAACAAATACAAGTCAGCCTGCATTTCTGAAATCGGCTTCGTCGACAATAAAACCCTTGAAATCCCTGAAAAAGCATATAGTGAAGGTGAATATACGCACCGAAATGTGTAAAACCAATATTTCTGGCAAAGCTCGACGAGCCATATTCGGGCCAACGTCGACCAGGAAGAGATCCACCAAAAGACGATGTTTTGGACAGTTGATTCCGGACATTACCCAAGTGATGCCTCTGTCGCCTGATATTGTTCGTACAAAACAGGTAATCGTATATCCACATTTACAATAGAAAATTTAAAATCAATTCTTGACCATTCTGGTCAGAAGATAAGGTCGCCACCCTTACTGTTCAACTAAATGGCACATTTTCATCACTTTTCCCTACAAAACAAAAGTTTCTAAATCCACACACCAGATAAGTTATGAGCTGCGTTGACAGACAAAAAATTTCATGATTTTTGCTCAGCTCAGAGCGCACTCAGTTGAAACTCCGCTATCTTTATTCGGTCCGTTTCAAGAAATCATTTCTTTACAGACGGCCAGTAGAGGCAAAAACGAGCCTAAATTTTAGACTAGTCTTGGCTTGAAATTGTATACGCTCGCCTCGTATACTAGTAACTCTATCGATATTGCAAAACGTAGTGAAGCATAGGTACACCTACGCCTTTTACGTGCGCAGCCAATCGGCTCTCATAGTCGATATGCTATGTGGATATCACACAATTCCGCACATGTTAGAACAAAAGACCGGTAATAAGTTTCCCATGCCCGAAACCCCCACCCCACTCCCATAAGTGCAAGCTATCAGCCTCCCAGGACGTCAAAACAAAATTAAATATTTGGGTCGATGAAGAATGGGGGCGACATACCCCGTGCCCATGGAACCATCATGGTCGCAGAGCAAGATCAACACCGGCAATGACTTTCCCATGCCCGAAAACACCCAATTAAAACTTTTCAGCCGCCCAGGACATCAGAACAAATTTTCGAATTTTGGGTCGATGAACCATACCTCAAAGTCTACAACTCCAGAACCGGAGCCTTAATCGAAAAACAATAAAAATGGACATCGCCCTTTAACGTTTCACTATGAAATACAAGCAACCAGAGAAAAAAATTCGGGAGTTAAGATAAAATAACCTTGCGTCGGTGAAGGGTACTAAAATGGCTTAAAAAACCCACATTTCGACCCCTGACCCACACCTCAAATCAAAAAAACTCGTGCGGTAAATCCACTATGCCGGTTCGCATGAACCCAGGATCATGAAAGTCGGTTAAGTCGTTTCCGAGTTATGGCGGATCACACACAAAGATGGAACTTAAAAGCTTTCGCCACTGTAATACACAATCTCCACTACGTTACACTACGTTCTGGTCATTTACAATACCATCCTATTCAACGGGCTCCATGGTTTAAATAAACACTCACTTTGGCAAAACACGCAATAACATTCCAAAATTTGAAAACACTGATATCTATGACAAAGGATTAGCGAAACACATTCTGTCCAATAGCAGCAATTCGAGTGGTCCCACAAAAAATGATGTTCAGCAGAGTTGTAGGCGTCGTTTTCGATGTTATACTTATCTAATTAGATATCGCCAGCGATAAACCAAAGATAGCTAACCATATAAGAAGATTTGGTTTTGAACCCTTAAAAACCAGGTTTTGGATACTTTCATACGAAGATAGGCTTCGCGCTCTGCCTGGCAAACTAAAAGGCAATCGTCGGCGGATTACTTCGCTATCGAAACCTATCCAACCGATAATGAGTTAAAGGTTACAATGACACCGAAAATGAAATTTTCACTATTCTCCCTGCAGCGCCCCCGTAGATAATACGCTCGTTTCGATCGCTCTGTTGCAACAAAATGAGCATGAATATGGTAAATGGGTATCAAGAACGACTTGGGTATAAATGATAAAAATAAATGCATAAAACGATACATTAGTTGTCAAATTGAAAGCGAATCGCAATGCCGAAACAGCGAAAACTTTGCGAACAACAACTGAACAGCCTTTAATTTTCGCCATCGGATGTCGAAAAGCTTGCTTTTATTTTTGTCCATACTGTAACGCACCACATAGATGTAACTCCTGTTTTATACAAACTTGTAATTATTTGAATATTGGCCAGTTGCACTCACTTGGTGCTTGGGCGCCGTCCGTGAGAAAAGAAGTGTATCAGCAGTGCCTTTCGCATTGACTCTGCCGATATAGTTGTAGCCAACACGCTGGAATGATGAGACGATGCTAAATACGAAAATAATGAATTTTCAACAGTTGCATAAAATACTATAATTACATACTAGTATCTCGCAAGCGAGGATGAAACGGAGCGAGCGTGGTTTCATTTTGAAGTTATCATTTTTGTTTAATCACCTTTAACAGGCTGTGTTTGATGTACATACCACCCTAAAACCTCTTGAGTCTTGCACCCATTTTCACTAGCATCATCAGTGAAAACTCCGTTCGATTCACTCTCCACGTTTCAATAACTTAATAGCATTTTAACAAATCACTAAATAAATATTTCAATATATTTTTATAAAAACCGTTCTATAAAAACTTCGCTATAGCGTGTAATAACCGCAGTTTCAAAACAGAATTTGACATAATGTGGGCAGGCATAACAGTATTGGAGGACGCTGAAATAACATCAGTATTGGAGGCCATTGAAATAATATCAGTATAATTTGTTTGCTGTGTGCTAAGATAATGCTTTGGAGAATTGAAGGAAACGTCGCGCCTTATACTTTTTGGCTCGAGTGCACTGGCAAGCCTTTTATTGAATTCTGAGTGAGTGAATGAAACGAGCGAAGCGAAGAATTCTTACTAGCCGTGGCAGTAGTGAAATTTGATAATCTCCATTATTGTTTTTTAGTGTGACACGCCATAACTCAACATTGGCTGTGTGGATTGACTCGCATATAGCTCATTGGAAAGTTTGAGATTTCTATTTGCGCCCTTTGGTTAAGCACGGTCGATTCCAACAACTTTCTTCGAAAAAGTGGGCCAAAAAGGCTCCGTCGGGTGGTAAAGGTGCCCAAAAATCGAGTCACTTATTATAACAAGACAAACGGTGTAGATATCAGAGTGAATTGGACTCATTTTGTAAAGTAAGCCAGCCTCTATAAGACTGTAACTGTAAATAATAGTTTGCTACGCGGTTCTCCAAGTATGTAGGGTTTGACACAAAACGCGTTCTAAAATGGGCCCATGAGACCCAAAATACACGATATTGGTCATATCTCTTTTAGCGTTTTTGTTCTTATTTTGTGGAATAATTCATCCTCTACGTAGCTGCAAATGGTGCGCTGTTATTGTCATTATTGTAGCTGCAAATGGTGTGCAGTATTATCATTATTTACGCTGCAGCATTTGGTTAAAAACGGTTTTTCAATGGGCTTATGGGACACAAAATACACAAAAATAGTAATATCTCCGCAGCTACTCGAGGTATATGGATGTTGCAGAAAATTTATCCTCGTCCTTGTTGCAGAGAGTTGTGTGCTATTATTGCATTATTTGCACTGCAGGTTTGGCTCAAAAATGTTTTCCAGTGGGCTCATGGAGCCCAAAATACACGAAAATGGTAATAACTCCGCAACCGCTCGAGCCATATATGTCTGTATTTTGGTATCATTCTGTAGAACAGATTCATCTTAATGTTGTTCTGCTATTGCTGTTACGTACGATGCAGGTTGGATCAAAAAAGGTTTTGCAATGAACCCATGGGACCAAAAATTCTCGAAAATGGTTAAATCTCCGCAACCCCTCGAGCTATATGAATGTTTTTGGTATTATTTTGTAGTGCAATTAATCTCCTATGTAGTTGTTAATAGTGTGCTGTTATTGTAATAATTTGCGCTGCAGGGTTGGGCCAAAAAAGTTTTCCAGTGGACCCATGGAGCATAAAATTCACGAAAATGGTAATAACTCTGCAACCGCCCGAGCTATTACACATGTAGGTGTCTTGGCGTCATTTTGTAGAGCAGATTCACTCTCTACGCAGCTACAAATGTTGTGGTGCTATCGTTATCATTTACGCTGCAGGATTGGATCAAACAGGGTTTTTCAATGAGCCTATGGGACAAGAAATTTTCAAAAATGGTAATATCTCCGCAATCGCTATATGAATGTTTTTGATCTCATTTTGTAGAGCAATTCATCTTCAATGTAGTTGCAAATAGTGTGCAGCTATTGTCATTATTTACGTTACCGCGTTGAGTCAAAAAGAGTTTTTCGATGGGTCCATATCAGTTTTTATTTTTTAGCCAGTTCTTTAGACATGACTAAAAATTTGTCTATTGGCTAAAAATATTTAAGCCCTTTACCCAAATTGACTAAAATTTTTTTCGCTACGAGTCGCCTTTTTTATCAAAATTTGAAAAAAAATTGATAAGCAATGTTGTTAACATCCACCAACTACTTTTCAAAAATTTCCATGATATGCAAATTTTCATGCAAAAAAAACATGAAATAATTATCTCACTCGTATGCTAGCGTAAAACTAAGTATACTGAGTTCCTGTTTAATGAACATGAAAAAAATGAAAACGAACCACTGATTATACATTTATATATATAGTGCATATACCTGTTTATGGCACTTGGACCATAGCACTACAACCGTTCTCAAAATTTTCCAGTGCAAATTGGCCTGATATACCACACGCGAGTTCAGGGAATTTGGCTAAAAGACTTTTAAATTGGTTAAAAAAATTTTGGTGGTTTTAGCCAATTGGCTATGCAGAAAAAACCAAAAAACCCTGGTCCATAGGACCCAAAATACACAATAATGGTAACATATCTTCAGCGGTTCGAGCTGTATAGGTGTGTTTGGTCTCATTTTGTACACCAATTCATGATTACTTCTGTTGTTTAATGCTCAATATAAACATAGCTGTGCACATGTATATACATGTATACAAATATGTCTATAAATTACATATTCAACACTCAGAATTCACCACCTTGGCGGGAAGATAAGGTACTAGTTATTATGCTTCATCAATCACATTGTGTCAGAGAACTTTAAAACTTGTAATTCCCATGTAATTTCAAGAAAAAGTGAGAGAGCGTAACAGTGACTATTTCGAAATTAAGCTTTCCCCGAAATATTACAGAAACTCAGTAATGCATCAGCAATACATTGGAAGCTATGTAGCACATATCAAAACCATAGAACCACCCATTTCTTCTTCCGAATATCGAAGGTTGAACCTCATTTTTTGCTTTGCATTCCCGTACCGATTACCGTGTTCGATGTAATCAAGCAGACAATAAGTGTTGCCATCATATTCACTAAGCAAGAAAACTTTTATATACAGATCCATTCTAACCGTCTACATGAAACTAGTTTGAAAAAATATACTTGACAAAATGTTGCCAAATTAAAGCATTGTGCTCCTGCAGCGTCCCGAGACAGTAACGAAATACCCAGCGTAGGTTAAAACAACGATGGTTAAATAACCTTATAAGCCCATCGTCCATCGCTATGAAATAATAAACTAATTATATAAAAATCTTGAAAACTTCGCCTTTTTGGGGTATTTTTTAAAATGTGGCTTGAAGCTCAAAAACAGCTGACTCTGAGAAATGAATATTGCTTACATAATGTATGTAGCAAAGTTACACCTATTCGGAAAAGCTGTGTGTGATAGATAGATAGATAGAGTAGTCCCCATTTCTGTACAGCTGTGACATTGGCTTCACCTTTTGTCAAACTGTCACAATATACCATTTTTTGAAAGAATTTATAAATCCGAGCGCTGGAGTCGGCTCGTCAAACAAAACTGTTGCCGCAAACGTCTCGGTCTTGGATTCATCCCACGGCGTGTAACAGGAAACAGTTTAACATATTATTTGTTTGATACTATGGACCGTTACAACAGGGCTCGTATGCTCTGAAACATATTTATTACTAAAAAAGAATAACTATTTTTTATGAATTTGGAATAAAGCATATTCAAATATTGATCATTTGCTTCTGTTTCAAAACTGTGCATATTTAGTTTTTGGGATTAGGCATAGATTTTGACATTACGGCTACCGATTTTGAATACATCGGTAAAGAAACAGAACAAACTAGACATTATGATTGGGGCTTTCTCGATTCCTGTAGTCTTAAAATCAATATAGCTTGTTTACAGAGTTCGAAAATTATCTTAATGTATAAATCAGAATCTGAGAATAAGCAAAATACTTACGATGACAGTATATACATTTATCACAAATTCATGCACACGTTGTACCCATCGTAAAATTGACATTAAAAGAATTTGTTATTCAAGTCGATGCAAATTCCTTAGCCCACCCGTCTACATGGATCCTCCTACGCACCACTATGCTATCTGAAAGTCCCCCCACTGGGGAGGATGCTCTTATCTTATCCAACGATGCTTGATTAACTCACTTAACCAAGTTTTAAGCTATAGCTCCACAACTCCTCATATTATCTCCGTCGCTTTTCCACGTGAATATCGGCTATGTAGATGTTGTTCTGACGACGACAAAGATGAAGCTTCACAGTGCTTGTTTAATGTATTGCTGCTGTGACAGGCATGTTTTCAAACACGGCAGTTTGTTAATCTCACCAGAGGCGTCGCCACGCGGGGATTCTATGGCTGTGCCCCCCCCCAGATTGACATTGGCGCCACCACAACCACCAGTTTATAACTGCAACAAAATTTTTTTCCACATGCTATAGTCTGATCACTAGGTTGGGATTACCCCCAATGCATGGGTGTCTCTCCCTCGTTGAAATCTTCTAGTGACGAACCAGAATCCTACACTTGTAAATAGAGTCAATGAGCAAAACGATTCTGAAACCAATGGCCAATGTCTTAAAATCAAAATTAGGGACTGAAACCATTTTCAGTTTGTATTGCTGTATTTTACGCTGAACTAAGTAAGTTTTGAAGCTAACAAAAAACCGCGTGTAAACATCTCCTCCAAGACGAACCACAAGCAATAATATTATAATTAACCACAGGAACACCGAAAAAAACCGGAACATCAAGGAAACTTTTCATCTATTTTGCACAAAACCATGTTTATTTTCACTAAAATGGAGCTAAATTGCTGGAATATATTATTTTATTATGCTTCAAAACATGATACGTGTCTTTAGAACTTGAAGCCAAGAGCATCCCCATGATAATCATATGCCATAGCTACAACTTGTAGCGAAAAGCAGAAGCATACATTTGTGCTAATAATCATTTTTGTGCAATCTAATAGAAGACGATTCTAAAACGTTTAAACATATATTTCAGTTTTAGTACACTGTCGAGATGCATTGTTCTACATTAATCGCGTGCAGAGAAAAATTGTTGATCTGATATTATATATAACAAATACGTGGACTTTATACATTATCTAGTCATGAAATTAAAGTCGATAATATGCGCTTTAAGTAATCAAATTAAAATGCAGCATTCTCAACATGTCGTAACACTAAATAGTTACTGCAGTAACAGCCACATCCGCATCGAAGGCTTTGTTTATTAATATTTACATCAAATCAATGGAATTAACTGTAAAATCTTAGGTTCGTGAATGGTGTCATCAAAATGTTTCTTAATGTAACATATAGAATGGTTACTGGAATAACAGCCAAAGACCATATCGACGACTTTGTTTATCCGACCTCCACGGATTGTCGTTCAGTTTGAAGATTGGCGTATCATATTGGAATGAGTATTCCTGTAGTCCAAGAGGATAACTTGAATCAATCGCATTGATAATGAGCTGAACTAGAGGTTCGTTGCCACCAGCATTAATTAGCATTAACTTGTCCACGCTGCTCAAGCTGGAAATAGATAATATTAAAAACGTGTATATAGATTTACTAATACGAAATGTTTGCTGCGCATGTGAAGATACAAAATTTTGTCTATAGTTATACCTATACAGCATAGGTGTCGACAGGAGTAGGGGTCACCCACAACAAGCGAATTTACCCCCAACCCCAAGAAGACTTGGCAGCCCAAACCCTCAGAGGCCGCCGCACCCGATGCGCGCCGAAACTTTTCATTATAGCAAAAATAGGATGAAAAGTGACGAAAATTGGAGTAAAGATTAGAGAAATTGAGAAAAATTAACGAAAATTGGCAAAAATTGGAAAAAATATGACGACCACCCGTGGAGACTATCTACCCCTTTAAGCAGACGGACCTTCGACACAAATAACCTACAGAATATCTCTGATACAGATGATATACCTGAAGTGCTACACTATGCATTATACAGTATCCGCCAAACATGACTGTAGCTCACTCACGACACGAAATAAATTTGTTTAAAAATAGAACTTACTATTAATTTAAATAGTTTCGAAATCTTGAATGAGCCACTCACTCGAGACTCGGTCGCTCGAAATGCGACGGTCATTTCTGGTGAGTACTGTTGTTTGGCGAAAATTTTAGGACGGACATGTTGCGAAATTTGAAATATGCGTGACTCATTGTTATAAACGCTAGGTTCGCTATGTACATAAGTAAAAGTGATATGTACACAGATGAGGAACGAAATAAACTGGAGAGTAATATACCTCCTTTTAGCAATTAAAATATAGTTCAAGATACTTTTAGTTAAAAGCATGTCATAACTACAGTACTCGTCTGAAATAGAATAAAATTGAGCAAAATTTAACACATTTGGAACAGTTCTCGACTAAGAGGGTCAATATTTTGAAACAATCGAAAAAAACTTTTGATGAATTTGGAACAAAATTTGATATTTCTTGAAAAACCAAGCTCTCATTTCTGGTGCACGCTGTATATTCATGAATTATTTTATCGCCAAGGTAATAAATTCCGAGTGTTGCATTTTGAATGTAATTTAGAGAGACGTGTACAGCTATATTGGGCATCAAATTAAAAAATTAGCCGCCGAATATCAGCCAAGATGCTTCAATATTTGAGGTTCTACACAACTAAATTACTCTACAAAATGAGACCAACAACAATCATATAGCTCAGGCAGTTGTTGACACATTGCCGTTTTCGTGTGTTTTTGGTCCCGCGGGCCCAATAAAAATACCCGCTTTGGCCTAACCGTGCAGCGTAAATAATGAAAATAGCAGCATAATATGTGCAGATATATACAGGGTCAATTGCCATATAATATGAAACCAAAACAGTTATATAGTTGGAGCGATTGCGGATGTTTTGCCGTTTTGGTATATTCTGAATCCATGGGACCATTTAAAACCGCGTTTGCACCTCTGCAACGCAAATAATAAAATTACTGATATATAGAGCGTTAATTGCTCTACAAACTGAGGCTAATCAACCCATTATGGTGTTCAAGCGATTGCGGAGATATAGCTATTTTGTGTATTTTGGGTCAGTGCCCTATTCGAAAAATCATTTTATCCGAACCCTGCAGCGTAGATGACTACAGCAACTAATGAGGGGATTAATTGTTTTACAAAATGAGACGTAAACATATCCATAATAGCTCGAGCGGTTGCGGAGATATTACCATTTTCGTGTATTTTAGGTCCGATGGATCCACTCAAAGGCCCGTTTTGTCCTAACCCGCGCTGCGCAGATAATGATAATAGTAGTCAACAATTTGCAACTATACATATGCATAGAATAGATTGCTCTGCAAAATGAAACAAAAACACCCATATAGTTCGAGTGGCTGTGAATATTTCATTTTCGTCTGCTCTTGGACTAATGGGCTGGTTTAAAGATATTCTTTAACCCTAATCCTACTTCTCGAAAAGCCATGTGGTATATACCGTCTTAAAATCGCTTACTTGCTCTATAAATTGAGCACAATTTGACTCAGATAGGTACACCGGTTGTCGAGATAAAATAAAGGTGTTTTGGTCCCCATCGGCACGCGGCCCGTCTCTTGACCTCATTTTCCGGTGGAGGATGTTGCAATTGGCCTTCATCCCTAAACTAAAGTGCACAAATAGAGATTTAAAGTTTTCGATTAGTCCACAGTGCGAATCAATCCGCACAGCCAAAGTGAGTTATCCGTGTTACCCTAAAACCAATAACGGACAATGGCGGATTTCACCACTATACGGCTAGTAAGAATTCCCAAGCGCAGTTGAGTAATTACCACAACGACATATGCTACAAGCCGTCATACGATACAACAGTTAATTATTAAGTAAGCACAATGAACATATGTATTAAACAATAATTTATAAAATATATAATAACATTGTACCTCAATGCAATCACTTGATCTATGGGTCTCTCGGAGCGACGTCGCCGAAAAAACCACGCCGAAATATCGTCGGCACGTGAAACATTGCTTGTTGTTACGAGATAATATCCGGCACCGGACATGTTGGCAATTATTTGGCATATCATGCTCCGTAATTGTATGGCCGATTTTGTTGAACCCGAACCGGAGAATGGCGTACCTACAATTATTATTCTACTGAATATGGGTGAAATAATCTCAATTGAAAAAACTAAAAATAAAACAAATTCTTGGGGTTCAGAATACTTTAGTACTTGCAAAGATATATATATATCGACTTAACATATAAACATATACGATAGTTTCCAGTATGAAAGGGCAAAATTAGTTTGATGTTATTTTACGAAACTAATACTACAAAATAGTATTCCGGTATTAAGTTGTGCTACTCGTCACGCCGCTCAGCAACGAACTTGCTTTGCCGTTAAAAATGAACAACAAATACCATTCAATGTCCTGGCATTTTCATATTGGATTTCACACCCGATTTATTCTGATGTTTACGTGTGTTAAATTTTTGTTTTTCTTTGTATATGAACACAAACCATTGAAATTTGGTCTCGTACTTCGCACTAGAAGTGAAAATTTCGCCCGCGGCCCGTTCGGGGCCGGCCAAACCTGATTACAAACGTTCCGGGCCGAAATATTACATATCCGGGCCAGGCCTGGCTGACCTCATTTTGCAACGGTCTGGGGCGGGTTGAAAAATTTCGGTTCGTTTTCACCTCAGTCAAACAACGAATGATTAGCACGCGGTTCGGTAGCTGGGTTCTTTTTAAGAATTTCTTGTCGGGCTAAGTACGTATATGCTTTTTTAATCTGTATATAACCTGTATCCTTTAAATCGAGTTTGCCTATACCCAATTACAAACGGTCCGGGCAATGCTGAGCCTACTCGATTTTTAACGGGCCGGGCCGAAATTTTAAATCTCCTGGGCGGGACTACGTGAATTTCCAACGGGCCGGATCCAATCATTTCGGTCCGTTTTCACCTCTACTTGGCACTATGGCTGTCTCTAATAACACCATGTATATAAAGATAAGTGGGCTTTTTGGTCACACATATATGTTGGGCGATTTTTGGTTTTTCACTTCTTATTTATGAAGATGTATAAGCTTCAGTAATATCAGCTGGATTACCGACGCGTAAATAGCTTCATTTCCCTTTTTTAGAAAGTCAGAACCGAAGTTACCAGCCCTAAGTGGCTACCTCCACACGAGTGCCGCCCCACCTTGGGTCAGCCACCAACCGAGGGATATTAGAAATTTATTTCTTTTCAGGAAGACCGGAGTGGTGGCAATTAGTGGGCGCTATATGTAGGAATGATGGTTTTGTCTAGTGAATGCTGCCAAAAGAGGGCGGTAAATACTTTCAGCGCAAGACGTGACGTACCATTCGTTGCTTTCTAGAGGGCGTGTTGGTTCCATTGTTTGCTTTCTAGAGGGTGTGATACCATTTATTGGTCGCTAACTCCATCACTTGGTGGTTGCTTTTCATCCAACAATGCCTAAACGAACTTTTTAGTGTGTTGTCTGAGAAATATTTGGGTTCCTTTGCAAAAAAGCGCGGGTTCCCTTACCCGGCGTTTATCATTTTCAAAATAACATCAACTGGTCAGCTTCTAAAATGTTGCCAAGCGTCCCAGATTGGTGGTCGGTTGGGTGCTATCGATATGAACTGCGAAACTGAATCACATACCATTCATGAAGCCTGGGCAGCGACAAATGACTGGCCAAAAATTCACCACTGAGCCTACCTACAAATTCAGCCTAGTTTTAAAACATGTAAAGTCGACGAGTTGAATTTGAGGGGTTTGCAAGCGTACACAAATTTGGTAGACAGCATTTAAAGTTATAATGCCGGCAAACTTTTAATTTGCGCGGTATCACTCCAGCCACAAGTACCACTCAAACATGAAGTAGTTATACAGTTTGAAAATCAGATAATAGTCAGCTATGTTCAGTTCCTTTTTCGGAATATATATCTATTTACTACCACGTAAATGGGCGTACCATTTTGACAGGCACACTGGCAGTTTGCGCATAAATGTAAAGTTATGATAAGTTTAAAATGTATATATAAATTTAAGAAAAATCTACGTGAACTAGTGTTCAAAAATTCAAATGATCACAGTTAAACATCGTACTCAGCTACATATTGTGCCTCACTCGTCCATAAGCGCAATATTCTCATGAACACGAGTAAATTCATTAAAAACTGCCTACGCAACTTCGTAAAACGTCGATATTAAGTATTCCTTAGCGGACACTATTGTTTCTAAGAATAATTTGTTTGGATATTCCGTATCATAGATTTCACAATTTCACATTCCACGTTTAGTTGAACAAATTTATATAAAACTATGAATATAACTTACTGATATTCAAAACAATAATTAAGAGTTACAATGAATATTGATGTGTGCACAATTTCGAAAATCGAGCAAACTATGAACGATGACATCGACATGGCGAGACATTAACTCTGTATAAATTTACAAGTCCTTCACTACGCGTGGCTATTTGCCGTTCACAATTTTTTTATGTTTACGCTAGTATGTGATTGGCACCCTCCAAAATTACAGTGTGAGTGCCACCACTATAGAGTGAGGGACACAACAGAACCCTCGTCGCGACGCCGATGCTCAATAATTCAGAAAATTAAAATTATGTGAGGGCCGCAGTGCCAACATCGGTTGGAGGGATAACAGTTGCAAATTTGAAAATATTGAATTCGTAACTATTTGTATTTTCTATGAATGTAATTTAACTTGTACTTTAGGTGAGTTTATGTGCTATGCAACAACGAAAAAATAGTATTTTCCGAGGGCTCCCTTGCAAATAAGTACCCCCAGTTGGAGTATGGGGGACCTAACAACGGCTCTGTTCAAACACATGCATATACAGGTTAGATGTGTTACAGACAATTTATTACCCTTGTTTCATAAATTACGCAAAACTAAATATTCGTAATTATCACTCACCTATAACTGTTCGTAAAAATTATGCGCCGCTCTGCTTGCATTATTCCGTGAAACATGTATTGTTCGATTCAAATTCATCATTCAAAAAATCAAAATTCCGGAAACAGTCCATATTATAACAGCTTACCGACAAGTTTAAATGTATGAGCACCACAGTAGTTAAACTCTTCCTCGACGCCATTCATGTGCGTTTCGATTGCGTGAGCGACCAGATGCCGCACTGTTTCGATACTGTGAATAATTCGTACTTTATCGGGAGTTCGATAGAAAATACATATATAATCTGAATTTGGATCGTGCTCTATTTGTTCGTTGCTTAATGAGCTACCCATCGACGCTCAATGCTCCATGTATCGACGAATATGTTGCAAATATTAATATCTGGATTTTTCAAATAACTGCATCAGAACTAATAAATTAGAATTTCTGCATGCAAACAGGTCCTCGTATAAAACTCGTACAGAAAACGCACCATAAAAATATTGTTATACGCGAACTGGTTATGAAATTACACACTGACTCTTACATTAAATGAATTTTTAAAACTTTGATGTGCACATCTTGACATAACTGATCGGTTGAAGATAGCGATGTGTTATACGATAATCCAGTCAGAGGCGTACGAAGGATTATACCTTGGGAGGGTGCGATGTGAAAACAAGAAATGATTGCTGTGCATCGTTTCATTGGGTTTTGCTAAGTTACGTTATAATGTCAGCGCTGAATTAGAGACCAGGCTGGGGATGTGATCAAATTCCGGAATTTGGATAACAAAGGGGACCTTTGACAAAAAGTTTTTTATTGAACCTGTCAGGGAGGTCAAACACTCTGACATCTCCGTGGTGCCGAATGAAATCACTTTGTCGTCCATTATACGCTTGCTGTTGTTGCTTTGATTTTCAGAGGGTTTTCAATATCCGAGAGCAACAGGATTGAATTTGTTCATTTGTGAGTTCAAAATGGCTCGTACAGAAGCGGTACATATTCAATCCACTGTTGTGGCAGTTTTGTATATCTTTGCGCGGCAAACAAATAAAGTCATGCATCGCCTAAATATTGTGTATTGCTTAAGTCATCGATGCGAAACAAGTGCAAATGGGCCTATTGTAAATTTTGACATGTTACGTACACTCATCTTGTCGCGTTATGTATGCTTGTCCGTGGGGTGTTCACTCGCTGTACGATTAGCATCAAAGATCAGGATAATTTCGCCGAGACGGATTGGTGGCTAGTGTACGGGTCTTGCAGCCAAGCAATTTAAGCTTCAGTTCACCGAAGCAACTAAAATTTTGTACTACGTTATTCGAAACACACCTTAATGCATGTATGACTGGGTTCCAATTTACAACGCGTGTTTCCGGTTTATTGCGTAAAAGGATTTGTCAAAATCACAAAACATTTATATTTCCATTTGAAACAAGTGAGATACACAATTATGATGACAACATTTTTGTATACAGGATTATGATAAAAATGGCATCAAATGCCAGTTCTGGGTCTGCATATAATGAGATTTTGGGCAAACAATCACTGCAACATGTTCAGTGCAAAACATTAGTTAACAGTTAAATAAACACAGCCGTCAAATAAAAAATGCCAAAATCCGTCATGTCAGTAACGAACTCCATGAGTGACGCTCACAAACACAAAGAATATATTGCGAAAGAATTTCCCCGTTTTTGTTTTTCAGCTTCTAAATTAAGTATGGTGTGACAATAATACGCGAGTTTCACATTTATCTGTGTACACATTGGTTTGTTCTTTTGTCGAGTGGATCTTAAAGTCGAAGACCGCACAAAAACTCTACTTTTCGTTATGTGAGAGAAGACGTAGCTTCTGATCCTGTACCCCGAGGAACAGAAATTCCATCGTCACATCTAGTATTGTTAAGCAACCGCGAGTGTATGTGGACTTTCAGGAAATGATACTAACATTTCAGCCGCAGTTATCATAGCGTGTCGAACCACTCGATATATCACGTTAGAAAACTGAGCTTCTATGCTTGTTGAAAGGGTGTGGGATAGAAACAAATTGTAGACTTGGTGTTATCCATCGGGAATTCCAATGGGATTAGTTAGGCTACTGTACAGATTTCACTGTGTTTGGCTTAAACAGCTTGTACTACCGGTCACCTGAGGCGACCATCTAAAAATTTCCTTTACTCGGAAGAATGAAATCTTCGAGTACCGGCCATCGATCACTCAGGATCGGTGCAAACAATTGTTCTCAACCATACCGGTTTTGAGCTTACTTTCAGATGCTTGTCTGATAATCAACCTGACATCGCCACTCGTTATCACCGTCGAAAATCGCCAGAGGCTGCATAGATGTGTATATGCTCAGTGAATATCACTTTAACCATGTCTTATAAGTCCGGCTTACATATGAATTCTGGAGTAGGATGTGCTCTCAAGCAGATTGAGTATGTATAAACTCTACCAGTATTGGCTGTGCATCCGGGGTGCAGTACGCCGCTCAAAAGTGGGGGGGGGGCGCTGCCGAAAATTTGGGGAGGCCGCCTTATGGCGGCGTCTTTTTTCTCCAAAAGAGATAAAAGTCCCCATGTTCTGCGCCCCTGCTGTGCACTACACGTTATCCGATTTCGTTTAGAACAGTTTAACAACCTCCTTTCGTTTAAAAGACCACCAGCTAAGCATGATCACTACCACCAGGCTACATGACGTCGGGTACCAGAATACAGCAATCGGGTACCCTGGTATTAGGTATCTTGAATGTTGCCTAGAATTTATTTTTGCCGCAAAATTAAGTGTCCTCTTAACGTAAGAAATATAGCTATCCCATAAGCAAGATAAGTGAAGCAGAACAGCGCACTATGCAGACATTTATTTTTAATACAAACGATTTATACGAAGTCCAGGCTTCCATTTTGAACACCAGTGATTTTAATTTGGACACAAGGCTTCTCCGAAAGAAAAATAACGAATTTCTATTCATCTATACGCTAAAGCTATCGCTCTCACCGGTACGTGTTCCGGAGACTTGTATTAACAAGTACAACCCGCGTATTCATAATTTAGTTTTCATTACGAAAATATAGAAATTACAAAACAGAACGCAATAACAAAATTAGCAGCTAAGTGCAAAAGTTTAAGTTCTAGAAGGAAGTTTGACGTGAAAAGTTAACGAACTCTCATGTCCCATTCTGCAAAATACTACATTTATGTTATAGTACATCCAACCCAAAAACAGTTAAGTCCTGCCTCTACAGGTAATATGGGCCAGTAGATATCTACAAAAGGCAGCGGTTTGCCAAAATTTCTTAAAACATATTAACAACCCGTAGAAATATCGGATTTAAACAGTCTGCAATGGTTTCTGTCAGCTTCAAATGCTTACGTTGGGCGGGTGGCACTTTTGAAGGCCGGTTGCACAACTGATAGACACGGGAGCCTAAATAAAACTTTAAATATGTATTCAGCATTTGTCATACACAAACCAATGATGTGATGACAAAAATCTTGCATATATTGATGGATTTATATACATTTGAAAGTCCAAATACGCGTTATTTTTTATTCACAGCACAACCGTTGAGTCAAATCTTGACTACTGAGTAGATCCTTTTTAATCCTAAGCTTGATTTTAACTTTAACTCGATCTGAGTCAAACTTGAGAAATTGTATTCTCGTTTCATTGGTTATGCTAAAAGCTTGATGGCGTGTTTTCTATATATATATAGTTGATGGTACTAGATGTAATAGTCATAATCACTAATTACATTTTTCCATGATTGATAAGTAGTAAATAATGTTTACGATAAAAATAAAGTAATCTGTGTGATTCAAAAAGCATTTTTCACTATTAATAGTACTCTTTGGATTTACAATCGACAGTCAACCGTCTGAGTTGATGTGATTATCATTTTTAACCACTTTCTAAGTGAATGTGCATTTTGTATAATGTTGAACAAACTTTTACCACACATGCAACCCAGGAGCTGTTGCCTAGCTTCTTAAGGAACCTCAAAATCGTGCAAATTCGCATGGCAAAATAATTATATCAGCATTCAAAAGGAATAATTTCCTATATATTTGTAAAATTTGAGTACATACTGCAGCTTAGAAGAACAACCAATGATTGTGTCGGGTACTTAATCGGATACCCGAGTAGTTTAGTCGGGTCGAGTACCGGGTAGCGATTTACTACCGATGCCCATGCCTACCTCCACAACATTGTAGATGCTGGGAAAGTTAGAAAACATCAGCGTTCCACATGCGTTTATTAAACCCTGCACGGTTCCTTAATAACTGATCGAGACCAGCGATTGTATTTATAAACTCCACCCTGGTTGAGTAATCAGAGTATATATTGCTGAGAATTTTCCGGATCCCGAATATCAATCCTACTGGCGTTGCAGTGTATCGCGCACCTTTGAAAATTCAATGATATATACTATATCTTTATATATATATACTACATCTATGTATATACCCGAGGTGTTGGTGTACTCACCCTAACCATTCCAGTGCCGGAAGGGCACTGGAACTTTTAATAACAATTGGTAAAATGAGGGAGAAAATTGACAAAAACTGGGCGGGGGCAGGGTATCAACTTGTTTCAGCAATGTCTAAGACCTCAAAGCGTTAGCATACATCATGATATTAAGCTAGGTTAATGCTAACATTTAGGCATAATTATACTAAATATCGTGTGGCAAAAACAAAGCCAAAAAGTTCTCATATTGTTGCAAACGCTAAACGTGTTTCACACTCCAGTTTTTATTGGGGGTGTCACATAATCATCATTTCCTTGAATGTATCTAAGAAGTCGTTTTTGCTACGCCAGATGGATTGATTTCAGAAATTCAAGTTATGCATCATTCACAAAGAAGCGCGTGCACGAATTGCTCACGGTAAGATACTGCAGCGACCATGTTGCAAGAAAATAATAGTAATGGCGTTACGTTATTGGAAACATAGCACAGGCTAAAATATTAATGCAGCAATAACATTGGCTTGAGGTGTACAACCGCAGAACCATGGAGCTACGGCTGAGTCAATAGCAGCTAGTTGGTATTGTAGCAACAATATAATGCTCGCTGAGTTTAATAATGGCGACCTACCCCAGTTTGATATTGGCGCCCCCATCCAGTTTGATATTGGTGCGCCTCTAGTTTGATATTGGTGCCTCTCAAATTTAATATTTGTGCCCCCCCCGAATTTGATACATAATGGCCTAGCTTCAGTTTGATAGTGGTCTCCTTTTAGTCTGGTATTGTTGCCCTCTCTAGTTTGATATTAGCGCATATTGGTGCCCTTTCCAGATTGTTATTGGTGCCCCCTCCAATTTCATATTGGCACCACCTCCATTTTGGTATTGGTGCCCGTTCCATTTTGGTATTGGTGCCCCTCCGTCTCCAGCAATATATTAGATTGTGCTATGTTTGCACTAACGTAATGTCATACACGATGTTTTCCTAGATCGTCGCTGCAATAGCCTACGGCGTGCAATTCGTGCATGATGCAATACAATTAGCTTTCGTTATATGGAAAACATGTGTAACCAATGTAACCTTTAAGTAGCATAAGATCTTACTTTATTTAGCAAAGGTTTAAGAATTGCAAAATATCCAGCATAATGTATCATTTAAATTAAGATGTGCGCAGCAAGGCCGGATTGTTACAGCCTGCCGCTGCTCTAAAGCGATGCTTGGCTAGCCGCGGTCAGCCAGTGTAATACTTTTGGGCCGACCACGACCCTACCAATATATTTAGCTAATAGTAAAGGGAGGTTGAGAAATCGTCACAAGGTCCGGAACCGGCTCAAGATATGTAAAACATCCTCCCAGATGCAATAGCGTAATTTCCACGCATAAAAGAGTGTGTTTTACATAGCTACTAGGTTGGCTTGTAAAAAGCGCTTAAACGAAAATTTTGAAAATATCGATATTTAACTATTTTTATTACATTTATGCGGCATGCGTTAATTATATACTACTAATCTTGCCTTTTTTGGGCCTAGGGCAAAATATTTTCCCTGTAAGACAATCTGCTAAAATGAACGTAATAAATCTTTTATGTAGTCTGTCCTGGCTATCAAACTCTGAGAGATAGCCACTCTCGGTTTGTGTAAACGTACTAACATAGCTTAACTATTCATTTTTTATGAAGGGCAGGATGCGGCTGTGCGTTTTTGTCATGAGCCGGAACTGGTTCTGTGACAGAGTCTGGTCCTAGGTGCACACATCTTCAGGTAAATGATGCATAAAACCGCGTTGCGTGTGGTTTTAGCAACAAAAGCTATTACTCACTGGTGACAAGGACTACTATATAGGTATAAGATTTAGCTAGCTGCTAAGGCGATTTAACACCGCAAACATAATTTTATCCAAATCTGTGTAATAATTTACATAGTAAATTACACCATACTCGGGTAAAAGTTTTATCCTAGTAATGAATTTGTTTTACAATATTTAATCCAGCCATGTAAGTGGGCATAGGAGTACTGATTTAGCCCAAATAGAAAAATTGTGCAATCTCTGGCAGCCATTACGCAGTGATTACACACAAATGTTTAGGTAATAGCTGGACATTCTCATAATTTCACATTAAAGAAAAATACGCAGCACGTGGCAATCGCTCCCTGAATTATAAACAGCCGATGAAATAACGCTCCCTAAATAACAGAAAATATAATTCCAAAAAACAGAAGCTAAGTAATTTATTCAAATATACATAAAAGCTTACACTATAATCAGTTGTTTAACCCTTCTTTTTAATGGCACATGCTTTATTTTACGACACCTATGATGAAGAGCAACACATACATCTTTGAATGGTTTTTAAAAGTAATATTGAAATATCGACCTATGTCATAAAGCCAGCAAAAAAACCTGCCTAGAGTGGGTACGTTCGCCGCAGCCCCACCCCAATGCTTAGATTTACCATATATAAGGCTCATTGTAAAGACATTAGCTCATGTTAAGGCTTAGTATATATATCGAGAACATCTGAGCATGGGCCCTTATCTATTATTCGGCATTCTACAAAAATATTATTATCTTATCTTTACAGGAATATATAATAAGCATACCACTGGCTATAGTAAAACACCTGTTGCGCAGACCAATTATTTACAAGACAAACATAGCTAAAGCAATGATTTGTATATTTAGTTGTCGTTTAGGATAAAACCAAACCTTAATGCTACGTTTCGAAATATGCCAAGTTCATCAGAACTAAATATATATACTGCATATTTACGCATAGCATCCGCTATCCAGCGTTAAGGTATAGGCTTTATAAATAGGCGTGGGGCGTCATACATAGAACTAAAATCCAAAAGTAACAAGAATACATTCCAACTGTTCCGAAAACCGTGTATCCGTTTCAACAAACAAACCAGAAGCCAAATTCAAGTAAAAAAACTGTCCAAATATTACAACATTTTTATGCTCTAGCTATGCCCCGGAATGGAGGTGAGAACGATCCGCATTTTTTGGCTGGGTTCGGCTTTTACCTGGATAGGCTCATGACAAGTCGGCTCGAAAATTCGCAAGACGTTTTGGTAAAACTTATCTCAAACAATATTGGCGAAATTTTAGCAAAATTACGAATAATATATATACTAAAATTGGACAAAATTGATTGGACTAAATTATTAGTTCCTAACATTTCGAAATTACCCCTTCCAAGGACCCCCTGAACCGAGGGACATTGCACCACTGTCTCTGGGTTAAATTAACTGTTTTGTAACGGTGCACAAGGAAGCATAGCAAATTATTAAAATCCTAAAACAAAGATATCTAGAGAAAGTCTGGTTCCTTCCATTCAGGATTTAATGCCTTGTAATGCATCATTTACCTTAAGATATGTGCGGCAGGGCAGGATTTTGTCACAATCTACCGCAGCTATAAAGCCATGCTTAGCTAGCCGCGATTAGGAAGTGATATTTTTGGGCCGAGCGGAATTATATTAGCTAATAGTAAAGAGAGGCTGATAAATAGCCACAAGGGCCGGAAGCGGATCTAAAAGCCAGAAACACATGTACGACGACAACGGAAAATCGCGAAAAAATGGAAATTGGGGTTACATATGGTCATATATTCGTAAAACAACCTTCTACTTATATAGTATAATTTTCATGCATGAGAGTGTTTCACATAGCTACTACGTTGGCTTATAAAAGGCGCTTAAACAAAAATTTTGAAAATAGCGATATTTACGTATTTATTTTACGGGCATTCACGCGTTTTGCTTTAATTACTGCTAATCTTGCCTTTTTTGGGCCCAGAGCTAAAAATTTCTCTGTAATACAATCTGCTAAACTGAATGTAATAAATATTTTTTCAGTAGTCCGTCCCAGCTATCAAACCCCGAAACATAGCAACTCCCGGCTTGTTCATACATATATACTACCATAGCTTAGCTATTTATTTACGAAAGGCCAGATGTGGCGGTGCCTTTTGTCAAGAGCCGTAATTGGCTCTGTGACAGAATCCGGCCCTAGGTGCACACATCTTAAGGAAAATCATGCATAAAACAGAAAGGAATTTTTCAAATGTGCGTGGCTACCGGACACGACCAAAACTCAATTGCCAAATAATACATTACAAAACCATCATAACCTATTAATATCCTACAAATTTTTTAAATATGTAGTGTAACGTCTTAATAGATCAACATCATTAAAATATACTAAAGGCTACACTATAATCCCCTGAGTGAACCCGATCTATACTATACAACCAGGGGCGTCGTCAAAAAATTTCAGGAGGAGCTTGCGCCCTGCAATTGCAAGTAGAAAAATGTTTTACAGTTAACCAGGGAAATGGAAACTAATCAAAAGCGGGAGAAAGACAATTCCACCCGATGCCTCGCCGTCACGACGCCCCTGAGTTCAATTATGTGTATATATACAAACAAATAAAAGTGCAACATTTGTAAATATACAAGTTGTAAATATATAATCGACAGGATAAGTATCGGTTAATTTTGTTAAACAATTCTACTGTAATTGTCTCTTGATGAAGAGCAAGCGCTATCACTATTTCAAGTCATATCCACTCGATGCTGTATAATTGGTAAACCATTTAAACACTGTCTCGTACAAACAAGTAGGGATAATAAATATTGCATACTTTGGTGTAAAAGCGCCCATGGACTATACTACATATGGTTATTTTTAGCCTTAGCAATTGGAACACAGCGAGCAGCGATTACCGATTTCCTAAAAATATTTTTAATTCAATATAATAACGTCTAACTCCGCAAAATTCTTTTTGTCTGTGTTACGCTTAGCTCAGTTAGATGTAGAAATGTTAAATTTGATGAGTAGCAGTATTTTATTGTGCACTTACAGCTGCGTTTGTGATGATATTTTATGCTCCCTTAATCCTTTATACACTCAAAACAAAATGAAAACTTATTTTGGCCACATGGAGTACCAACATTTTTAGTCATAACACTTTCACAGACGTCGAATACTTGATAGTAACAGAATATATATACAGCCCTCTCATCGAAAGCTATATCTTCGTCGCTAAATTATGTGAAGCATTTATACAGGGTATAACCGGAACCGAAATTTACCGGAACCGGAACCGTCCATTTAAACCGGATCCGGAACCGGAACCTGGTCTTCGAAATTTATATATAGTAAAACAGATGAAGGAATAAATCAAGGTACAGTGGATTTAAAATGCATTAAAAATAACTTTTACATTAAACTTAATGTATTGCGATGGTATTATTGCCTTTCTGAAACTTTAAAGAGACTGAGGAAGCTACTAATATTTATTTATCGATCAAATATGTCGATTTTTGGACATCCTGGGCAAAAACTGCCTTTCACTGTACACCATTGCGTATACTGCGTCAAGTCGAATGTGTTACAGAAGCTTGGAGTTAATAAGGAATATTATGCACCTTTCGCTCTGTCTCCAGTCGCCTCCTTTTACAGCA
>JASANE010030254.1:0-190901 GCA_030248225.1 Trileptium ribeirensis | reverse complement strand
CCCAAACTTGGTAAAGATATAGAAGCCTAGCACTCTGGTCTTTGGGTTGGTGTAGGGTAACTGAAAAGTCTACATTATCTCGGTTCTTAGGTAACCACCGTATCTCGTATGTGGATGAATTACTTATAGCCACTTTTGTTAATGGTATGTATAATTGTTTAGTTATGAGACAACCGGTTACTATTGCAATTATGACTATGAATATCACCACAAGGACTCTTTGCACCCAGCCGGATTGGGTAGAAATAAGTCCTGTGATAAGCTGTTTTGTTTCCATGATTAAAATGACACAAATAACACGACACTTTTTAATAACATCAAAATAGATTACCGTACATAAATAAAACATAAATATCACGTTCAAAATATCAGTACTAGCTGGAATAAGTCTTACATTGTTAAGCACATGTGGTAGTTATTTCATAAAGTCATTATCGTTTCGTTTACCACCATACCCAGCCATGGCGGTGACTATAGCTGGGTAATCGTTGGGACTGGCTTTGCATTTAGATGTTACAGACCTGATGTCGATGTCCTTTAGCAGTTCGTCTTCTACAGCGTCAATGGTGGCTATGAGACAACGCTTTTCGTCTTGATAGAAGTGATCACAGTAAACACCCAGCTGGAGAATAGTCTATTCCCTGTCTTGAGTGTACAAACCCAGTTCGTGCAGCACCATGTCGATGTATATGTCACCATAAAATTCGATAGGGTATTGACAACCCCGTTTTCCGCCATGAGCCCAGGGTTCGTCCGTGAATCCAGAGCGGCACCATTCGCAACTATCCCTCACGGTTCTCCATGGCTCTTCACATACCATTAAGTAATCAGATTTTAGTAATAGACGATTCATAGTAATTTGATTCGATTTCAGTAGTAATCTAAATACTTTCAGATGCAAGTCGAGTCAAGGATGAACAACGAAGTCAATAACAGTAATAAAGTATGTGACAATACTTAATCAGTATCCATAGGCTCCTCCTGTGATATTAGCTAGTCCAAATGTTTAAAGGATTCCCCTGCGGCTCCCTGAAATTTTAGAAAACGATTATTGAAGTTCTGCAACTTGCGGGCTAGAGGTTCCCAAGCTACGGGATCGAAGGCAATCGTAATAACCTTAACCTTCTTAGTCCTTGGGGCGTATATCACGAAGTAAGCCATGATGGGTCCCGTTATAGCTAGTACCCCTAAAACCTGGTAGTAGTATCTATGAAAGCTTAAACTCCCCCGTGAGGAAGTTAACACGACAATAGAAGCTAGAACCCCGGTCTTTTGCTATCTGTGATATAGTCCTAGGCTGGAGTTGGGTATCGTAGAGACACTTAATCTCCAAAACTCTAGCCTCACTCCAATCAGGGGCGGTTATTATTCCATCGGGAGTAGTACCTAGATATGGGGCTTCAGCGGGAACACATAAACCGGTTTTGTGAACAGTAACTGATCTACCACAAATATTTTTCTGATAGTTTACGTAAGTGCTTTTGGCATTCTCTTCTTCACTCAGTCCCAGTAGGCATGCTGTTGGCACATAACTGTCACGATTGGGGTTTTGAACGTGCACGGATATCTTTGCCAGTACCGTATCCGACCTAGCACTGAATACACAACCAAAATTAGACGAAGTAATCCGACCCTGCCTGGCATTCCACCACTCGGGCGACTCGCACTGATTAAGCGCAGACCGAAAACAGTTAGAAAAACACGACCATCCATAACGTAAATTAACACTTGAGCACTATAACCAAAAAATAACCGCAACCTGTACGAGTGATAAACTGAAGACTGAATAAACAACAGTATGACTACGAACTTATATATGTCTCTTGGGAACAGACGCGTTTTAAACTTGTTCAAACATGTTCAAGGTCATTAAGTCTATTTCGCAATAATGACGTCACTTTAAAAACTATTTGTCATAATTCCACTGGGGATTAAGTAGGCGTGTTTTAATTATGTTCAAGGTCATTAATCATATTTCGTAATAATGGTGGGAGTTTAAAATGATGAGTCATCGTCCCCAGGGAGTACTGTTTATTTATTAAAAAGCGGTGTCTGCTAGTATCTGTTTTCATTTATCAACAAGCTGTGTCTGGAAGTAGTGTTACATTTATTATCAAGTTGCGTTTTTGAGTGTACGGTTTCATTTATTAGTAAGGAGTACTTTGAATTTTATTAGACGAATTGGTGGTGTTATTTGATAAAGGTAAGTTATATTTTTGGAGCTATGGAATATTAAGTATTAGTGGTTGAATTAGCACCGAAGTTAAGAGCTGAATAGGCTATGGCTTATGGATTCCTGTATTATGCATATTAGACGTTTGATATAGAACAGTGTGAGTTGGTCGAATATGTTGTTACTGGTGGGATTATCTTGCTAAATTAGCGATTAAGTTTAAACGCCTTTCATGCAGTACGGAAAGTATTACCTACGTATATAGCTTTAGATTCTCTTAGAAGTATAAGGTTTAAACCAGAGAGGGTACGTAAATAGTAACGCTGTTTATCGTTTTATTGGAGAATGTATTGTTTTGTGATTGAAATAATGATTTAGCTAGATATTAAGAAGTGAATTAAATAATAAAAATGTGTGCGTATTAAATATGTTTAGTGATTGAACTTGTTATTTCCAGAAAACGGAGTGCGAAGAGTGTAACAAGAACTTTACGAATAGAGGCAACCTAATGCGACATATGAGAACGGTTCATGGCAACAACGTGACTCTACGCTGTCCTATTTGCGAAGTGGCGTTTACTCGACCAGATTACTTGGATCGTCACATACACAGCGCTCATCAGGGTAACCAAGTTGGACCCGCGAATACAGACGGTCAATGTACTGTATGTGAGAAAAAATTTTTCAAGGCGTCCAATTTGTATCGTCACATACAGAATGTCCATCAAAAACCAGCAGCTATGAAACGAAAAGCGTCACAACCAACAGAGGCGTTGGAGGCTAAGTTTCCTCGTAAAGCTCGACAAACGTTCATCGATGGTCATAAGCTATCGAAAGAGGACAGTGTTGCGTGCACGGGCGAGGATGTGCTCATGCGTGATAATTGGCATCAAATCAGAACGCACTACCACCGCAACAGGTCTGTCCAGGATCGGTTCAACTTTCGGCTGCTAATATGTCACCTAGCTACATAAACGATTGTCTATCCAGCGTCTATGAAGTGCAGAAGTGAAAGGCCAAGTGGAACGTCAACTTCGGCTTCTTACTACGCAACATAACAATAAACGAGGAGTCATATTTCTATAGCAGCAATAACAGCCGTTACTTCGACAGGCCAAAGTTTATAGGCAACCGCGAGGACTTCGGGAACTTTGTGGAAGAAATTAATAAAGGTGACATAATGGAGTGGGCAAGGCAGCAAAGGCCAAATACTAAATTTGTGGTACATAGAGTGACAAACATGACAATTATAATTAATAAAATAATTTCTCATACTCTAAATGGTCGTCCCATAAATTTACCAGAATACATATCAAATAACAAGAGTATTATTGGGATGTGTAAGGACAAATATGGCAGAGCGTATAACGACAATTTATGCTCCTTCATGTGTCTAGCCCTTCATGAAGGATACCGAATTGAGCAGCACGAGAGTTTCGAACAGCGGGTCCAAGAGCTATACGAGAAGTGGTGCGGCAGTACAGAAACATTTCCGGGCGTTAAAAACACGGATGATCTCTACGATTTAGAAGACACGTTTAAAATCAATATTGCCGTATATGAACTAAATCAACACGAGCAATCTATTCTCCAAAAAGCAATGCGACACTTTACGGAACCAGATTTCGATCCTCACAAAATACACGCTAACGATTATGACAGTGAAGATGAGCTAGCGAGCGATGAGGAGGAGGACAGAGCATGTAATGACTTTATTGACGATATGGCTGAGGAGGAGATCACGGAAGAAAGTGGTGTTGTAGAAACAACGGATGTGGAAGCGGAAATAGATGAAAATATTTCGAAAGTGACTGAACAAATATCGGATATACCAACGCAGCCGTCAGCAATACTTATACACAAATCTCGAGGAATGTATAATGAAACATTCAATATAAACCTTTTCGATGATCATTTTCCTATATAAGCGACCTAGAGAGATATACATAGTCGTGGCGGTGTCCTATTGCAATAAACTTTGGGATCGCACTGATAACTACAAGCGGCATGTTAAGGTATGTGGCGAGGTGGGCACGAAGTACATCTACAAAGGCGGCGGTTTGGGTCTTCCAAAAACTATACATAACGAGCTACGGGAGGAGGGATTCCGGATAGACGACGATTTTTATAGATTCCGAGTAACGTTTGATTTCGAAGCCAGGTTTGAAGAAAACGCAGAAGTGCCGCGCAGTGAAAGAAAACTGATTTATACCAAACGACTTATTCCAGCTAGTGTGTCCGTGTGTAGTAATGTGCCGGGTTACATGCATCCGCGATGCTTCATTGGTGAATCCAAAGACATAGTTACAGAAATGGATGCCTATTTATGCGAAATTTCCCAATGTGCTTTCAACATTATGGAAGAAAAATATAATGACGTTTATAGTAGTTTGAAAGAAAAAGTGCGGAAAATAAAGAATGTGAGAAATGGTTGCGGAAGTGTAAACGAGACGGCAACGAGGACGCCTTACAGGAAGCAAAGGGCCGTGCATACGAAGCACGAAAATGGACAGTGTTGTTGCGACATTTTGAAGCTTCGTTAAAGCAACTGGTCGTTTTTGGATTTATTAGTGGAAAGTTTGATCTTATTTTAATCAAGCAATACTACGTGCCACATTTAATTCATCGTGGAGCTAAACTGGGCAACGCTATAGCGAAAAACAACTTTTTTATGGGTATGTGCACCGACAATATGGTATTTTTAGATATCACAAACTATCTAGCTCCAGGGACGAGTTACGACAAATTCCTAAGGGCATTTAACGTACCGGAACAGAAAGGTGTGTGGCCTTATGAGCGGTTCCGGTCAATGGATCAAATCGAAGTAGCAGAATTACCGCCGAGAAGTGCATTTTATAGCACCTTACGTCAGAAAGAACTTACCGACGAAGATTATGAATATGTTAAAAAGGTGTGGAAGCAAGAAGGTTTCAGAACAATGGGAGACATGCTAGAGTGGTACAACAACTTAGACGTGGCGCCGTTTCTGGAGGCCGTTCAGATGTTTGACCACTTCGAATCGTGGGGCGTCGACATGTTTAAAGAGGCTATAAGTCTACCCGGTGTTGCCATGAAGCGCATGTTTCAGCGACTACCGAATGGTGGACTGTTTACGCTATTCATCGAAAAGTGGAAAGACTTACATAGCTTAATTAAGGACAACATTGTTGGTGGGCCGGCTATTGTGTTCCATCGGTATCACGAAGCAGGCATGACACGAATTCGAGGTGGTAAGGTGGTGGCTAAGATTTTAGGCTACGACGCTAACAGGCTATATCTATGGTCGCTGTGTCAAGAAATGCCAACAGGTATATTTCGGTATGGCGTCCCGAACTACGTGAATCCGGAGAGGAGGTGGCCGTCGATGGTGGAACGCGAAAAGACTTCGATGAAACTGTATCGCGGAATGGTAATATACGTATGAAACGGACGCAGAGCTACACTCATTGTGTGAAAGAGTTGATGTATCTTGAATACGTGCGGAGAGAATTGTGTTCACGGTTTGGGAAAGAGGATGTGGTAATACAGCAAAGGTTTAACAGCGGTCAGAAAGTATTTCAAAATGGGAGCAGTAGATATTACGTTGATGGTTATGTTCCAAGTGGAAAGTATGGAAACAAAAAAAATATTGTTATAGAGTACGACGGTTGCTACTGGCATCGTTGTTGGTGTGTAGGCTTAACCAAAAGAGACGAAAATTACTATAAGAGACAGAGCGACACTAAAAGAAAACACGAATTCTTCGAAGCGATGGATTGTGAATTTATATGGGAGAAAGAATGCAGATTTGACGACTATATTATGGAAAAGATCGACAGTCCAGAGTGGAGTGGGTGGAAGAAGATTAATGCTAACAGTTGCTTCGAGAAGGATGTGGTGAGCGTGAATGATATAGTGGCAGCAATTCGGCATGATAGGGCGTTTGGCATAGCGGAGGTGGACATTCAGGTGCCGTACTGGCACGAAAAAGCTCGAGAATTTTGGGAGGAGATGCCCCGGTGTTTAAGAACACCGAGATAAGAATAGACGATATTGGACCGGAGATGATTGCATACGCGGAGGAGCATGGAATTATGAAGTCGCCGAGACGGGCGCTTATCGGATCATACCACGGGACCAAGATACTTCTAGCAACACCGCTTCTAAAGTTTTACTTAACGAAGTGCGGTCTACAAATAACGCGAATGCACCAATTCATAGAATATCAACGAGTAGCGGCCTTCGAACATCTCAGTGAAGAAGTAGCTAATGGGCGCCGCGAGGCTGATGCCGATGAGTCGAAGAAGATTTTGGGGGAGATGCTAAAACTTTTCGGCAATAGTTGCTACGGTCGCTTGGCGATGGACAAAACACGATTTGAAGACGTTAGCTCTAAAACAGCCGGCGAAGCAAGGTCAATGGTACGAGAAGGGCTGTTCAAAAAGATGGATGAGATAAGCGATGGTATCTACCAAGTGCACATGAATAAAGAAAAGGTTAGTTAGTAATTCTGATAGCGGAGTAGTGTAAGTATGCAAAGTATGTAGTGTAGTAGTAAGTATGTAAGTATGTAGTGTAATGTATTAATCAAGAGATTATATTGAATGCATTTATGGAAAGTTTTATGGAGTATTTTCAAATGCTTATGGTGCGAAACTGGTTGAAAGAAAATGTGAAAAGCTAGAAATATTGTAGGGCAAACTGCGTGCGTATGTTAGTAGTAATTATTTTTAATGTAGATTTGATAGTTGAAAGAAGTTTGTTTAAAGTGATTGTTAATGAAGGTTATATTGGTTTCCCAGCAACTTTTGAAGGATATCAGTAAGCTTTTTTAGAGCGTTATTCAAAGTTTTTTTAATTCAAGCTATTAATTGTATGTGTTTTTATTTATAATGCAGGTTAGGCTTTTCAAATTCGTTACGTTGTTTTGCTAATTTTCTGTGTTATTTATATGTTATCATGGATCTGCCGAATATAATTCCATTCTTCGTCTACCATTATGCAAAGCTACGGATGTTGGAGTTCTACCTTTTCCTACTACGAAACTTAGGGAAGGAGAATTTCCAGCTAATCCAGATGGATACCGACAGCTTCTACTTTGCGGTTGCCAACGAAGATTTATCTTCCATGATTTCCGATCAGTCCATTCGCCATCGCTTTATGTCTCAGATGCCATCGTATTTCGTCATCGACAGTTACTCGCAAAGGACACCAGGGCTATTTAAATTGGAGTAGAGCGGGGACGGAATGATTGCCCTTAATTCAAAAACTTATTTCGGGTGGCAGAACGATGGAGGAACAAAAGTGTCGACTAAAGGACTTTCAAAGACTACTAACAATGTAGATAAAGACATGTTTGGGAGTGTACTATGTAGCAAAGAGAAGGCTGGAGGGACTAATCATGGTTTCAGAATGAAAGGTACAGAGCTATTATAGTACGAACAAAAACGTGATAGCCTAACATACTTCTACCCGAAGAGGATTGTTGACAATGATGGTATAAGCACGAAGCCAATTTTGATATGAGTGTTGCACTGTAAAGTGATGTTGCTTTTAATATTAATATAAGTGTAGCGTTAATTAATATAGTGTAGTATTAGCGAGTTAAGTGCGCTTCATAAGGAAAAAGGAGGCATTTTTGATGGTAATTGTGAAAAGCTGAAACAGTTGCTTGGAACGTCGATGTTAGAATATAAGAGAAATTTTTAATAATTTGCGGCTGAATAATGTGTGTGTAAGGGTAGCGTATAAAAATGGGTATACAGAATTCAGGAAGTGTGAAAATAATTATTGTGGAATATATGGGAATAAGTTGGTGGAAGTTATCGGCTGAATTAATATGTATCGAAGTAGAAGTTATTCATTAACACAAAATGTGTCAATTTTTAACGGTGGCGGGTGTCTGGATTTTTGTATATGTTGAAATAAATAAAACATTGTGATTACCCTGTTGTATGATCTGAGCGAATAGAAAAATGCAAAATTGCGAGATATTAGATACCCGTCATATCATTGATACCCTGTCAGAACACTTGACATTGTAACCCTTGTGGGCATCGCAGATGTTTAATATCACGCAAGTTATATGAAACGTGTTCGGTATTGTACTTATACTGATGGTCTACTAGAAATATCAACTATACCAGTGTTAATTTGCGTCTCAAGATTACGGATGCATATGTTTAAGGCCTGATCCTCGATCCTAAAAAAACTTACAAACATACAACACGCACCTCACGGTTCGATGCACACACTAATTACACCATACAAGCTTCAATACTCACGCTAATTAAACCATACTGGTAAAACGCCACTTCAAGGTCAAATAGTCAATCCTCGCCCCGCGCTCCTGGGGACGTACTCCCCCTATACTACTAGCGTATAAAAGTCATATTGCTCCAAAGCCAACAAAATTTATGCCTCAGTGCGGAGTTTTAGGCCCGTACACCGTGCTTTTTCTTTTATCAAAATCACAAACTGAATCGTGCTAAAACTCAAGCGTGAATACTTCAGAGGTCTCAGAAATACAATAATACTGCAACACTGTATTAATGGTAAAACGGCTCTGACATATATTAAGCAGTGTATTGTCATTCCTCTAGAATTTTATTCTCGTCTTCCATCAGTAAAAGCTCGGAAACTTTCTATCTGTCCGAGCCAAAACTTTCGGCCAACATTTGGATTTCAATATTTCAATAGTTTCTTTTTACTTTCGAGGGCCCGAGCGGACGGCATACGAATTTTCTACTATCATTGCTATTTTATTGTACTCGATAGCACCATCGAAAACCTATTTTAGCCTGTTCTACCCTGTTCTTGGCCTATTCTAGCTATATAGCCCCATTCACCTAAAGCGATAACTGTTTTTAGTGACAAAATAAAACATTTTCAGTCTACCACAAGGTTCCAGAGGCGTAAAAAATGTTTTAGACAAGCCTGTATAAAAAATGCTGTTGACGAAATGACGTATATCAATCAGCTGCGTTCCCGGCATTATAGAGGGGTAAATTACATTCCCATGGCAGGCTTAAAACAAGGAGCGCGTTTAACTAATAAATAGCGAACATTCGCTTTTATCCAAATAAAAAGTCACTTAGTCAAAATTTTGGAAATTTTTCTTGCCCACCATCATTTCTAAGCTGTTTGGTAGTGCAAAACCGGATACACTCAATATGAATATCACCGAAATTATAGGTCTGGATGAGAGGATCCCATTGTCTATTTTTTGATCAGAGGGCCTGCTTAAAATAAAAGTTTGTTTCCATTACAGTGGAAAAATGAAAAAAGTTCTACAGTCATGAAAGACGGAATTTTGAATATGATTTTAACAACGCTCATAAACTCAAAGCAAAAACAAACTAAACGGCAACGAACAAAATGAAATCAAGTTGTCACTTAAAAGCTATTCTGGATCGCCTTAGAGTATACCCGTATCTCAAACAACTGAAAGCCGCCCGCTTCATTAGAATCGCAATTAAATTTAAATTTAACCTCTTCAATTGGAAGTTGTTTCTTTACGCAGGTCACTACGTTTGAATTTATAACTTCCGGTACATGTGGCACGATTTAAAGCTCCTTAATTATGGCTTAACAACGTTGATTAGTCGGAATGTTTAAAAGATTAAGCTGCAAAGTAGGGCACCACTTATTAACGGTTTTGGTGATATAAAACAGTCGTAATATTGTTTAAAGTTTTACCTTAATTTGCTAAACGGTAAGGCAGTTTGACCGAAAAGTGCAATTTGACCGCTATGACGGTGATATTGATTTTTTTCTTCTAATTTTGAAACAACCGAAATTCATTCTCTTTGGACTTTCAGTAGGCCAAGTATATGTTTTGTTTCGCTTTTTGAGAGTTCTGAGCATATTTTCAGCGAGGAAATTAAAAGAATATGATAAAGACGTGTCGTTCAAAAGAACATATAACGTTGTAGATGTATGGAAGCGTTCATTTTGAGGGCGGTTATGTGAATGTCAACGAAGTTCAATATGAATCATAGGTTAGCGAGTTAATAGCGACAATAGATGAAGCAGGTCAATGAATCCTGTAGGCGTCGCAGCTACCGATTAGTGTTAGGCTAGTTTCCCCGCGGTCACCGGTCACCGCCAACTTGCCCAACCGGTGTCTCGGCTGGGTAGGCATATATTCCGGTCGGCCATGTACGCTGATATAGCGGCTGCCCAGGGCAGCCGATTTTTCGGCCTCCCAGTGTACTGAACAGCTTCACGTTGTGCAGTAACAGCCTTTTTACGTATAATTTGATTCTGTTACATGATATATAAATTATACGTTTTATGTAAATCTTACTATAGCGAAACTTAACTTTATCTTAAAACATGTACAATTTTAACACTTCTTTACTAAAATCAATGTTAAATTCGTACGTACGCAAATATGTTTTAATAATTACTTCATAGTTGGGTTGTTTGGACTGTGGAATAACAGGATATTTTTATTCGATATCAGTAAATACGATATTGGAATATTTTTTGTCGACAATGAAGCTTGTTTTCACATGAAATGTTTAACGTCTCCAAATTTTCCATCTGTTATCACCCTGTGCATTTATACACAGAGCCCGCCGGCAGCAAGCAGCCCAACAAAAATCGTTGACCAAAAGTGCTACCGATAATAGCTTTAGTAGACAGCTAGGACTGTGGTTAGTTAAATCCAGCAAGGTCCATGGTGAGTTATACAGCCAAATATATAAGTTCGGAAAGGTCAAGTATAGTTCGGAAGTATAGTGAAGTAAAGTTCCCAGTGGTATGTACTGTTAGTATCTATGTAGCTTAGCGACTATATACAGCGCGTGTCCCTAAAGAAAGTCGAAAATACAAAATGCAAATGTAATACAAGTCTTATGTTTTGGTATTCATAGCGTGCCTGCTCTTTATTTTTCCTAGTAGGTAGGTGTACCAGAAATATCACGATCCTCTAGAAATCATAACAAATTCAAATTCATGACTTTTTTTACTGAAATTCATAAATTTTTCGATTATTCAATACATACATTAGTTACAATGACTAGAATATGTACAAAAATAAAGGATTTCTCATAACAAAGTGGTTGTCGACAATTTCATTTCGGAACAATTATCGGACTTGATTTTGGTAAACGTGGAGCTGTGTTTGTTACCACTGCACGAGGAGAACGAGACGTACAGATGAACGCTTTTAACATTATGTTCCGATATTTAATCTAAATTTGTGCTTACAAATTACCACTGCACGAGAACAACGAGACGTACAGATGAACGCTTTTAACATTATGTTCCGATATTTAATCTTAATTTGTGCTTACAAATTACCACTGCACGAGAACAACGAGACGTACAGATGAACGCTTTTAACATTATGTTCCGATATTTAATCTTAATTTGTGCTTACAAATTACCACTGCACGAGGACAACGAGACGTACAGATGAACGCTTTTAACATTATGTTCCGATATTTAATCTTAATTTGTGCTTACAAATTACCACTGCACGAGAACAACGAGACGTACAGATGAACGCTTTTAACATTATGTTCCGATATTTAATCTTAATTTGTGCTTACAAATTACCACTGCACGAGAACAACGAGACGTACAGATGAACGCTTTTAACATTATGTTCCGATATTTAATCTTAATTTGTGCTTACAAATTACCACTGCACGAGAACAACGAGACGTACAGATGAACGCTTTTACAATGTTATAGCGAAAAACAACTCTTTTATGAGTATATCCACCGACAATATGATATTTTTAGATATTACAAACTATCTAGCTCCAGGGACGAGTTACGAGCAAATTCCTACGGGCATTTAACGTACCGCAACAGAAAGGTGTATGGCCTTATAAGTGGTTCCGGTCATTTGGCACAACTCGGACTAAGAGAATTACCACCGAGAAGTGTATTTTATAGCACCCTTCGTCAGAAAGAACTTAGCGAAGAGGATTATGAATATGTTCAAAATGTGTGGAAGCAAGAAGGTTTCAGAACTATGGGAGACATGCTGGAGTGGTACAACAACTTAGACGTGGCACCGTTTCTGGAGGCCGTTCAGAAGATGTTTGATAATTTCGAATCTTGGGGCGTCGACATGTTTAAGGAGGCTATCAGTCTACCCGGTGTAGCTATGAAGCGTATGTTTCAACGGCTACCTAATGGTGGACTGTTTACGCTATTCAACGAGAAATGGAAAGATATACATTGCTTAATTAAAGACAATATTGTGGGCGGTCTGGCTATAGTATTTCGTCGCTATCATGAAGCCGGAAAGACACGAATTCGAGGTGATGAGCCAGTATCAAAAATATTGGGCTACGATGCTAATGGATTGTATCTGTGGTCGCTGTGTCAGGAAATGCCAACGGGTGTATTTTCGGTATGGCGTCCAGAGTTTCGTGAAGCCGGAGAGCAGATGGCCGTGACTGAGGGAACATGACAAGAATTCGATGAAGCTGTATCAAAAAATGGTAATATCCGAATGAAACGTGTGCAGAGCTACACTCATTGTGTGAAGGAGTTGATGTATATTGAATACGTGCGGAGAGAAATGTGTTCACGCCTTGGTAGAGAGGATGTGGTAATACAGCAGCGGTTCAATGGAGGTCAGAAAGCATTTCAAAATGGGAGAAGCAGGTATTGCGTTGATGGTTATGTTCCAAGTGGAAAGTATGGAAACGAAAAAGATATTGTTATTGAATTCGATGGCTGCTACTGGCATGGTTGTTGGTGTGTAGGCTTAACCAAGAGAGACGAAAATTACTATAAGAGACAGAGCGACACTAAAAGAAAACACGAATTAGACTGTTCTAGGGAAATAGATCTGCCTGCAATTTTTAACTCCACCCTTTCAAATAGTGAGTATAGAAATAAGTTAGCTATCCCCGATATGTCTTGTCCATCTACATCCCGTTTCTTAGGGTTCTTGTTCTTGTTCGCCGGTGGTTTACTCGGGGTTTGTGGGGGCCGAGGTTGTTTTAGGTTTAGGATTTCAACTTGTTGGTATATCATAATAGAATCCACGTCTATATAATCTGAGGAACCCCCAAACTTAAACTCTAGTGGTGTGAGATGATCTTCGGAAGGGAGTCCAGTGAAGCACGCACTCTCTACAACTTGAACGCTCTCAACTTCATCCTGTACTGGGGGTAAGGACGTTATGTCGAGACCAGATACACTGCATTTGGGGTGTGGTGATAGTGACATGGTGACGATACTAAAGTTTAGGTAAATTTAACGTCGTCGTCGAGGCTTTTTGCTCTTCTTACGGCATCGTTTCTTTTTAATAGTTTTCTTAGCCTTGAGTTTGCTTATCTTGAGGGGTATTGAACGCTTAGAGCTGCCAGCTAGTAGTCGCACGAGTGCTGCATCCATGATGAAGAGGTAAGTGTGATTACTTAGCAATCCTTTTTAATAGTTTTTCGAATATGAAGAACTACCGTAGCTTTCCCTTGTGAATTTAGTGACACGGATATGTCTTCGAGGGACGTTACGCGAATTTTGTGATACACCGGGAGGGGGTTATAACGTGAATTGGTGAATATAACTCTAGAACTACCCGTTGTGGAGTGACTGGATTCGACGAAGTCTGCTCTTATATACTTTACCGTGTTGGGGACGTTACACTGAACTACGGCGCACTCGCAATCTGTGGTGTCTAGCGGCGATGGTAGCTTACAGCTAAGTGACGGTGATTCAAGTATAACATACATGGTTACTAGTAATGAGGTTAGATATTTCACTTAATAATTTTTCAATAACCCCATAACACTTAATACCAGTTACCATTATGCGGCCACTATGATGTACTAGCACCGTGCTACCTGTGTATCTAAGTAGAAGGGGAGGCATATGGTCAAGAGGATCGAATGTTGCGTTATACCCAAGACCCTGAAGGTAACTACATAGTTTATGTAGGTTATATTTATAACTAAACTTGGCCGATACTACAATGTTTCTCACCGCGTACGTACACTCTCCGCCGATTACTTTACCTAGCCTATCTACCTCATCGTCTATGTTATCAGTAATACCTACTATAGTAAATTTACCTGACCCGAATATTAACCAACATCCGCGATTATGGTATATGAGGCCACTGAACTTACTGGGGTCGTAGGTACATGATAGCTTATCACTGAGTTCATATAGATTTAATGCGGCGTTTACGTTATGAAACGCCCGCCACGTGGAAGATTTGTCCACGTGTGGTCATGACCACACCATGGTGCATGGTACTCGGACGGGCATACAGTGCTTCACAAGTCATGGTGTCGCTGACACCATGTGTATTACACTATAGTGTCTTCTACACCCTATGTTTGAATTGAATACTTATTTTAAAAAAAGGCGGGAAAACTAGCTAACTGAAATTTCAAATGCTCACACTAATTGATTGTAACCCATAAACCATTCCGTTGAAATATTTGCGTAGGAAGTGCGCGGACCGAAGTTAAACCGTATAAACACCATACAACGGAAAAACGTCAAGACATCTTCCCAAAAGACTTTCATCGAAGTTAGCTAGAAGTTAATGGTGTCTATGACGCCATGTATAAATGCTGATGGTGTCCCAAACACTATATAGAATTGCTTAGAATACAGTGTGGGTGTTCTGTACACTATATCGTTAACGGTGTTAGGCAGGCTGTACGTGGACAAAACTTCCACATGGCGGGCAACTTATAACGTAAACGCCGCATCAGGGGTTATGTGAGTCTTTTTATATCTTTCTCCGGAACCCAGGAGGCATCAGAGAGCGGATACCCCTTCCACTGGACTAAGAACTCCATACCACGGCTACCCTTGCGTCGATTAAGGATTTTTTTCTATTTCATAAACCTCGTCTCGTCTGGTAACTTTTTGCATCTCTGGTTCATAGAATATGCCTAGGATACCTCCCCGGTTATAAATTTTAATCTGTACGTAGGAGGGGTTGATTGAATCTGTTGGCTAATAATAAATTCCTCCTCAGTCCAATTTGGGTCGAAGGCTTTAGCGAATGGGACCTTGCGTTTAAGTAACTTAACCCTATCACCTTTATTGAACTTAAATTTTCGGGGGTATTTAACAAACCGCCTGGGATATAGATTACGCCTAACCTGACCTTCGTTGTGTCTGGTAACGTCAATGGGTCTGAATCCAGTAGTACGTACCTTCCGCCTGTTTAGTGAGTCTATGATGTCCTGTAACACGTCTATGTATCGCCACGTATTATGTTTACGTAGGTATATGTATATCTTACGTTTAATGTCACGTATCTTCCTCTCTGCGAATACTATCTTAGACTCGTCATTCATGGCATATATGAGATTAATGCCCCTAGACTTAAAGACCTCCGTGAACGCGACACTGTAGTGTTCCTTAGCTCTGTCTACGACGAAGTTACGCGGTTTTTCTGGGAGGAGGGAGTCGAGGATCTCTGCGAGTGCCTTAGCTAGTGAGTCTCCGGTTTTGTTTTTCAGTGGCACTGCCCAGGTATACTTAGAGAAGCAATTTATGACTACTAATATGTACTTAACTCCATCATTATACTTAGCTAGAGACTGCATGTCAGCCAATTCCGACTGGAATATGTCATATAAATCTGATACTATATACCTAACTCGCTTAAATTTTTCCCGGGATCGGGGTTTTACTAGTGTATATGGAGGCTCCCCGCGTAAAAACTCCCTGACCTGGGACTGTGTTACCAAAACCCCTGCGTTCTTGGCAGCTAGGTATAGATTGCGGACAGACCCAAGGGTTAGGGGATTGGACGGGTCATAGTATAGGTCACTAAGCTTGTTCATCGTTATAGGTTACATAAATCTCTTACCTCGAAGGTGTTTAGTGTTATGTTTCGATTATGTAGGGTGGGAATGGACTGTTCTAAGTACCCCTCCCCGTGTTCACAAGCTGCACGCCTTACTTTAGACAAAACCGTGGGACTTATATCGTATTTAACACCGTCTTTGTATAGAAATATTTTAGCTGCGCAAAGGGTAAGGGTTGTCTTAGCTCCGCAGTAGTAAACCTGACAAAACATAAATCTGTCCTTAGCAACCGTTATATCTCCCGGTGGTGCAACTAGGGTGATGAAGACTAGTACGGATATTCCCAGAATGAAACAATTTAAGAAGATATTAGCCACACTAGTTTTGTCCAGGATTGTTACTGATAGCCACGCCATCCCTTTTAATAAAAATTTACCTCAACAACCATCCATAGTTACCGACTGCCCCGGAATAAATATACGATATGGATTGATTGGCACTGGAGTTGGGTTAAATCGAGTAATACGCTTCAGCATAACTAGCTGATGCTCGGAGAAGAGTTTCCTTTCGACTTGTTCAACGTTACATCGCACGATAAATGTTGTTGGAGGATTGATTCCAAGACTGTCGAACATGTTTTCAATTGTATTTATTATTCAGGAAGTAGTATTAGCAAGGAAAAGTAGTAATAATTCTGTGTTCAGTATCAACGTATACTATAACTAATATTTGCGATCGTTTACCGGTGTCTCCAACAATACCAATATCAAAACCAACGTCCTTAGTCATAACGTATTTATCTTCTGATTGTTGATAGATATCATCATAGTTAAGCTAAGTTTGATAAATTAACCTTCTTAGCGTTTTCTTGGATACAGTAAATCTTGATTTCGAAGAATTATGCAGGTAGTGCGCGCTAGCTATGTGCCGAAAATGTATTAGTGGTAAAGACATTAATATGCAGATTCTAAAATACCACGGATATTAACACGGATTACGTTCCTTTTCAGTACCTGCTCTAGATTAAAGAGAAATAGTTTGCTTAGCGTAAATGATGCGAGGTTACAGTTAACGGTTTTATATTCATGGTAGTAGTTACCCGCGTGGATTAAAACACGGACCTGGTTATGTGCTAGGGAAATATTTGCGAATACAGACTGCCATACTTGGTGGAGATATAGAAACCTAGCACTCCGGTCTTTGGGTTGATGTAGGGTAAGTGAAAAGTCTACATTATCTCGGTTCTTAGCTATCCACCTTATCCCGTATGCGGACGAATTATTTATAGCCACTTTTGTTAATGGTAAGTATGATGTCTTAGTTATGAGACACCCTGTTTCAATTGCAATTATGACTATGAATATGACCACAGGGACTTTTTGCACCCAGCCGGATTGGGTAGAAATAAGTTTTGTCATAAGCTGTTTTGTTTCCATGATTAAGACGGTCATTATATTCAAAGCATATAACGCGACACTTTTTAATAAAATCAGAATAGATTACCATACATAAATAAAACATTAATATCACGTTCAAAAGTATTAGTACTTGGTGGAATAATTTTTAGATTGTTTAGCACATGTGGTAGGTATTTCATAAAGTCCTGGTTTCGGCTAGCACCACTGCCAGCCATGGCGGCGACTATTGCTACGTAATCGTCGGGAGTGGCTTTGCGTTTAGGTGCCATGTGGCTTATGTGGATATCCTTTAGCATTTCGTCTTCTACAGCGTCCATGGTTGCTATGGGGTATTGTTTTTCGTCATTATAGAAGTGATCATAGTAAACGCCTAGGTCGAGGATAGTCTGCTTCCTGTCGTGAGTGTACAAGCCCAGTTCCTGTAGCACCATGTCGATGTATATGTCGGCGTAGAATTCGATTGGGTATTGGCACCCCAGTTTCCCGCCATGAGCCAAGGTTCGTCCGTTAATCCAGAGCGACACCCTTCGCAATTATCTCTCACGGTTTTCCATAGCTCTTCACATACCATTAAGTAATCAGATTTTAGCAATAAACGGTTCATAGTAATTTGATTCGATTTAAGTAGTAATCTAAATATTTTCAGATACACAAGGAATCAGGCATAGAAGCTATGAACAACGAAGGCAGTGATAACAGCAATAAGGTAAATGAACACATACTACTTAATCAATATCCATAGGCTCCTCCTGCGATATTAGCTGGTGCATATGTTTGAAGCTATCCCCACTAGTACCCTCAAATTTAAGAAAGCGATTATTGAAGTTCTGCAACTTGCGGGCTAGAGGTTCCCAAGCTACGGGGTCGAAGGGTATAGTAATAACCTTAACCTCCTTAGTCCTTGGGGCGTATATCACAAAATCAGCCACTGTAAGTCCCGTTATAGCTAGTTCACCTAAAACCTGGTAATAGTATCTATGCGTGGTCTTAAGCTTAAACTCCCCAGTGAGGAAATTAACACGACAATAGAAGCTAGAACCCCGGTCTTTGGCTATCTGTGATATAGTCCTAGGCTGAGCGTGGGTATCGTAGAGACACTTAATCTCTAAAACTCTGAGCTTACTCCAATCTGGGGCGGTTATTATTCCATCAGGTGTGGTACCTAAATACGGGGCTTCAGCGGGAACGCATAAACCGGTTTTGTGAACAGTAACTGATCTACCGCAAATATTTTTCTGATAACTTATGTAAGCGCTTTTGGCATTCTCTTCTTCACTCAGTCCCACCAGACACGCCGTTGGTACATAACTGTCACGATTGGAGTTCTGCACGTCCATGGATATCCTTGCCAGTACCGTATCCGACCTAGCACTGAATACACGACCAAAATTAGACGAAGTAATCCGACCCTGCCTGGCATTCCACCACTCGGGCGACTGAGACTGGTTAAGCGTAGACCGAAAAAAGTTAGAAGAAACACGACCATCCATAACGTAAATTAATGTAAGTACTATAACAAAAAGAACCGCAGCTGTACGAGTGATAAACTGAAGACTGAATAAACAACGTATTGACTACGAATTTATATATGTCTCTTGGGAATAGGTGCGTTTTAAACTTGTTTAAACATGTTCAAGGTCATTAATCATATTTCGCAATAATGGCGTCACCTTACAAACGATGAGTCATAATTCCCCTGGGGAGTGTGTTTTAAACTTGTTCAAACATATTCAAGGTCATAATCATATTTCGCAATAATGGCGGGAGTTTAAAAATGATGAGTTATCGTGCCAAGGGAATACTGTTTATTTATTAAAAAGCGTTAGTGTTTCGTTTCATTTATAAAGAAGTGTTTTTGAAAATAATGTTTCATTTATTAACAAGCAGCGTTTGGGTGTGCGATTTTATTTATACAAGCAGTGTTTATTATATTTTGATTTTTATTGCGCGAACTGGTAGTGTTATTTGATGAAGGTAAGTTATATTTTTGTTGTGCTATGAAGTATTGAGAATTAGTGATTGAAGTTTTAGATGTGTGAGAAGGGTTCTGGTTTCTAGCTATAGTATATATTTTGGTAGTTGGATAAGCCACACTTATGGTTGTATGAATATGTTGTTATTGATCGAGTTTTATATAAGTATTAGGTCAGCTCAGTGTTATAGATACAATTCAGTTTAAAGTCAGTCATGTAGTATTAAGAAGAGCATTTGTCAAATTGTATGTGTAAATAGATTGGTTGTACTATCTATACCTGTCATGGTACGTGCATGGAAATCAGGTGAAGAGCGGTTTATTTTAGAATATGCTAGTTTTGTGTTTCAAGGATTTTTTGTTAAATAATATGCGCGTAGTATATGGATAACTTATTTTTTTTCACAGAAAATGGAGTGCGAACGGTGTCAGAAGGAGTTTACCAATAAAAGAAATCTAATGCGACATATGCGAACGGTTCATGGCAACGATGTATCTATGCGATGCCCCATATGCGAAGTGGTGTTTACTCGTACAGACAACTTGGATCGTCACATACAAAGCGTTCACCGCGGCAATAAAGCTGCACCACCGAATACAGGCAACCAATGCCCCTTATGCGACAAGAAATTTTCCAAGACGTCCAATTTGTATCGTCACATCCAGAATGTCCATCAAAAGCAAGCAGCTATTAAGCGGAAAGCATCGGAACCACCGGCGGCACTGGAGGCTAAATTTCCCCGTAAAGCTCGACAAACGTTCATCGATGGGCATAAGCTACCGAAAGAGGACAGTGTTGTGTACACGGGCGAGGATGTGCTCATGCGTGACAATTGGCATCAGATACGGACGCACTACCACCGCAACAGGGCTGTCCAGGACCGGTATAACTTCCGCCTAACTAATCTATCACCGAGCTACATAAACGAATGCTTATCCAGCGTCTATGAAGTGCAGAAATGGAAGGCCAAGTGGAACGTTAACTTCGGCTTTGTGCTACGCAACATCATTACTAACGAGGAGTCATATTTCTATAGCAGCAATAACACCCGCTACTTCGACAGGCCAAAGTTTATAGGCAACCGCGAGGACTTCGGGAAGTTTGTGGAAGAAATTAATAAAGGCGACATAATGGAGTGGGCACGGCAGCAGAGGCCAAATACTAAATTTGTGGTACATAGAGTGACAAACATGACAATTATAATTAATAAAATAATTCCTCATACTCTAATTGGTCGTCCCATGAATCTACCAGACTACATAACAAATAACAAGAGTATTATTGGGCTGTGTAAGGACAATTACGGCAGAGCGTATAATGACAATTTATGCTTCTTCAGGTGTCTAGCCCTTCATGAAGGATACCGAGTTGAGCAGCACGAGAGTTTCGAACAGCGGGTCCAAGCGCTATGCGACAAGTGGTGTGCCAGTACAGAAACATTTGCGGGCGTTAACAACACGGATGATCTCTACGATTTAGAAGACAGGTTTAAAATAAATATTGCAGTATATGAACTAAATGAGCACGAGGAATCTATTCTTCAAAAAGCAATGCGACATGTTAAGGAACCAGATTTCGATCATCACAAAATACACAGTGACGATTATGACAGCGACGAAGAAGAAGCGAGCGATAATGAGGAGGAGGACAGAGCGTGTAATGATTTTATTGACGATATGGCTGAGGAAGAGATTGTGGAAGAAAGTGGCCTTGTAGGAACAAGGGATGTGGATGAAAATATTTGGAAAGTGACTGAACAAATATCGAATATACCAAAGCAGCCGTCAGCAACACTTGTACATAAATCTCGGGGAATGTATAATGAAACACTCAATCTAAATCTTTTCGACGATCATTTTTCCTATATAAGCGACCTAGAGAGATATACAAAATCGTGGCGGTGTCTTAATTGCAATAAACTTTGGGACCGCATTGATAACTACAAGCGGCATGTTAATATATGCGGTGAGGTGGGGACGAAGTACATCTACAAAGGCGGCGGTTTTGGTCTTCCGAAAACTATACATAACGAACTACGTGAGGAGGGATACCAGATAGACGATGATTTTTACAGATTCCGAGCAACATTTGATTTCGAAGCCAGGTTTGAAGAAAACGAAGACGTGGCGTGCAGTGAAAGAAAACTGATTTATACCAAACGACTTATTCCAGCTAGTGTGTCCGTGTGTAGTAATGTGCCGGGTTACATGCAACCGAGATGCTTCATTGGTGAATCACAAGACATAGTTACAGAAATGGATGCCTATTTATACGAAATTTCCGAATGTGCTTTCAACATTATGGAAGAAAAATATAATGACGTTTATAGCAGTTTGAAAGAAAAAAGTGCGGAAAATAAAGAATGTGAGAAATGGTTGAAGAAGTGTAAACGAGACGGCAACGAGGAGGCCTTACAGGAAGCACAGGGCCGTGCATACGAAACACGAAAATGGACAGTGTTGTTAAGGCGATTTGAAGCTTGGTTAAAGCAACTGGTAGTCTTGGGATTTAATAGTGGAAAGTTCGACCTAAATCTAATCAAGCAATACTACGTGCCACACTTAATTCATCGTGGAGCTAAGCTGGGCAATGCTATAGCGAAAAACAACTCTTTTATGAGTATATCCACCGACAATATGATATTTTTAGATATTACAAACTATCTAGCTCCAGGGACGAGTTACGACAAATTCCTACGGGCATTTAACGTACCGCAACAGAAAGGTGTATGGCCTTATAAGTGGTTCCGGTCATTGGCACAACTCGAACTAAGAGAATTACCACCGAGAAGTGTATTTTATAGCACCCTTCGTCAGAAAGAACTTAGCGAAGAGGATTATGAATATGTTCAAAATGTGTGGAAGCAAGAAGGTTTCAGAACTATGGGAGACATGCTGGAGTGGTACAACAACTTAGACGTGGCACCGTTTCTGGAGGCCGTTCAGAAGATGTTTGATAATTTCGAATCTTGGGGCGTCGACATGTTTAAGGAGGCTATCAGTCTACCCGGTGTAGCTATGAAGCGTATGTTTCAACGGCTACCTAATGGTGGACTGTTTACGCTATTCAACGAGAAATGGAAAGATATACATTGCTTAATTAAAGACAATATTGTGGGCGGTCTGGCTATAGTATTTCGTCGCTATCATGAAGCCGGAAAGACACGAATTCGAGGTGATAAGCCAGTATCAAAAATATTGGGCTACGATGCTAATGGATTGTATCTGTGGTCGCTGTGTCAGGAAATGCCAACGGGTGTATTTTCGGTATGGCGTCCAGAGTTTCGTGAAGCCGGAGAGCAGATGGCCGTGACTGAGGGAACATGACAAGAATTCGATGAAGCTGTATCAAAAAATGGTAATATCCGAATGAAACGTGTGCAGAGCTACACTCATTGTGTGAAGGAGTTGATGTATATTGAATACGTGCGGAGAGAAATGTGTTCACGCCTTGGTAGAGAGGATGTGGTAATACAGCAGCGGTTCAATGGAGGTCAGAAAGCATTTCAAAATGGGAGAAGCAGGTATTGCGTTGATGGTTATGTTCCAAGTGGAAAGTATGGAAACGAAAAAGATATTATTGAATTCGATGGCTGCTACTGGCATGGTTGTTGGTGTGTAGGCTTAACCAAGAGAGACGAAAATTACTATAAGAGACAGAGCGACACTAAAAGAAAACACGAATTCTTCGAAGCGATGGATTGTGAATTTATATGGGAGAAAGAATGCAGATTTGACGACTATATTACGGAAAAGATCGACAATCCAGAGTGGAGTGGGTGGAAGAAGATTAATCCTAACAGTTGCTTCGAGAAGGATGTAGTGAAGGTGAAAGATATAGTGGCAGCAATAAGGGACGATAAGGCGTTTGGTATAGCGGAGGTGGACATTCAGGTGCCGTACTGGAACGAAATAGCTCGAGAATTTTGGGAGGAGATGCCTCCGATATTTAAGAACACCGAGATAAGCATAGACGATATTGCACCGGAAATGAGGGCCTACGCGGAAGAGCATGGAATTATGAAGTCGCCGAGACGAGCCCTTATTGGATCATACCACGGGACCAAGATACTTCTAGCGACACCGCTTCTAAAATTTTACTTAAAGAAATGCGGTCTACAAATAACGCGAATACAGCAATTCATAGAATATCAACGAGTAGCTGCTTTCGGACATCTCAGTGAGGAAGTAGCAAATGGGCGGCGGGAGGCTGATGCCGACGAGTCGAAGAAGATTTTGGGCGAGATGCTAAAACTATTCGGCAATAGTTGCTACGGTCGCTTGGCGATGGACAAAACAAGATTTGAAGACGTTAGCTTTAAAACAGCTGGCGAAGCAAGGTCAATGGTACGAGACGGGCTGTTCAAAAAGTTGGATGAGTTAAGCGATGGTATCTACCAAGTGCACATGAATAAAGAGAAGGTTAGTTAGTAATTCTTATAGCGGAGTAGTGTAAGAATGAAATTATGTATTAATGAAGAGATTATATTGAATGCATTTATGGAAAGTTTTGTGAAGTATTTTCAAATGTTTAGGGTGCGAAACTGGTTGAAAGAAAATAATAAAAGGCCAGAAGTATTGGAGGGCGAAATGCGTGCGTATATTAATAGTAATTATTTTTAATGTTGATTGTGTACTTGAAAGAAGTTTGTTTATAGTGATTGTTAATGATGGTTCTATTAGTTTCTCAGCAAATTTTGAAGGATATCAGTAAGCTTATTTAGAGTGTTATTCAAAGTTTTTTAATGCAAGATATTGTTATTGTATGTGTTTATTTAATTTATAATGCAGGTTAGGCTTTTCAAATCGGTTATGTTGTTGTGCTAATTTCGTGTGTTATTTGCAGGTTATCATGGATATCCCGAACATAATTCCATTCTTCGTGTACCATTACGCGAAGCTACGCATGTTGGAGTTCTACCTTTTCCTACTACGAAACTTAGGGAAGGAGAATTTTCAGCTAATCCAGATGGACACCGACAGCTTCTACTTTGCGGTTGCCACGAAGATCTACCATCCATGATTTTCGATTCGTCCATTCGCCGTCGCTTTACGTCTCAGATGCCATCGTATTTCGCCATGGACAGTTACTCGCAAAGAACACCGGGGCTATTTAAATTGGAGTGGAAGGGTGATGGAATGATTGCCCTTAATTCAAAAACTTATTTCGGGTGGCAGAACGATGGAGGAACAAAAGTGTCGACTAAAGAACTTTCAAAGACTACTAACAATGTAGATAAAGACATGTCTGAGAGTGTACTATGTAGCAAAGAGAAGGCTGGAGGGACTAATCATGGTTTCAGAATGAAAGGTACAGAGCTATTACAGTACGAACTAAAACGTGATAGCCTAACATACTTCTACCCGAAGAGGAATGTTGACAATGATGGTATAAGCACGAAGCCAATTTTGATATGATTGTTGCACTGTAAAGTGATGTTGCTTTTAATATTAATATAAGTGTAGCGTTAATTAATATAGTGTAGTATTAGCGAGTTAAGTGCGCTTCATAAGGAAAAAGGAGGCATTTTTGATGGTATTTGTGAAAAGCTGAAACAGTTGCTTGGAACGTCGATGTTAGAATATAAGAGAAATTTTTAATAATTTGCGGCTGAATAATGTGTGTGTGTAAGGGTAGCGTATAAAAATGGGTATACAGAATTCAGGAAGTGTGAAAATAATTATTGTTAAATATATGAGAATAAGTTGGTGGAAGTTATGGGCTGAATTAATATGTATCGAAGTAGAAGTTATTGATTAATACAAAATGTGTCAATTTTTAACGGTGGCGGATGTCTGGATTTTTGTATATGTTGAAATAAATAAAACATTGTGATTACCCTGTTGTGTGATCTGAGCGAATTGAAAAATGCAAAATTGCGAGATATTAGATACCCGTCATATCATTGATACCCTGTCAGAACACTTGCCATTGTAACCCTCGTGGGCATCGCGGGTGTTTAATATCACGCAAGTAATATGAAACGTGTTCGGCGTTGTACTTATACTGATGGTCTACTAGAAATATCAACTATACCAGTGTTAGTTTGGGTTTCAAGGTTACGGATGCATATGTTTAAGGCCAGCTCCACCAATCCTACAAACATACAACACGCACATACACGATTCGATGCACACACTAATTACCACATACACGCTTCAATACTCACGCTAATTAAACCATACTGGTAAAACGCCACTTCAAGGTCATAACGCTGCTCCTCGCTCCGCGCTCCTGTGGACGTATTCCTTCCCCTATACTACTGTCAGACCTCTTTCTTGAAACTATAAATGAGCACCCAGAGTAGAGTCGAAAGCTGTAGGCACTACCACATTATCGACTGAATAAGGATTCGAGAAACTCACGAAACTTTTGATGCTCCTTGAAGCTCGGTCCGTGAACAGAAACGCAGCCACATATTTCAGGCTAGCTCAGGATACTAAACTATTACACATGCGGTCGTTATAAACATAAGTCTATGGGTTTTGAATTATGCACCCCATCATCTTCATATAACAAACAATAGCATAGTACGTTAGACGGACGGTATCCCGGGAGTGACCGACCTTCGGCAGAATCACGCCAATTTTACTATTGAGAGTATGGAACGGCTCACGTACAACAACAAATCAAACGGCGCACAATCCGCTAGGGACCCAATTGCTCTGATAACTACCGGATGGGAAAACGTTCCGTTGCCCAAATCAACCAATGTACTGTGTAATTGTGGACATTCTAAACGTACAAGTTCGGCCGCAAACGGAACACCGCTATGAGCACCATAACCACTGTCTTACGATGACCGCCCCCAGTCGACACTTGCCTTAAAATAAGTCCCACCAGGACCATAGGAAATGGCAGGGAATAGGATTCAAAATTATCTGTGAATAAAACCATCTTTATTAGGAAATGGACCATAGGAAATGGCAGGGAATAGGATTCAAAATTATCTGTGAATAAAACCATCTTTATAGGTGGACTTGCTAAAAGTAAAGTGACATTTAGGAGTCCTATCCAGGCGGATGCTCCCCAAAGCGCCCATCGTCATTGCGCCGCCGGCAACACACTGGGTGGCGACAAATCCGGATGCAACGTTCTGGACGGCCAAACTCAAGCGACTGATCGCCAACCATCGACAACAACACAGCACTGTCCATAAAGTATACACGTCAGGCTGGCCAGTCACCTTCAGCGCCGCCGAAACTTGGCAACAGGATGCGACGCACATGGAGTGGCGTGAGCGACTCCAATTAGAGGAACCGATGGTATCGAATTAATGCCGCCGATATCTGCGCAATTGGGTAAGTTGGCTGGTACGCGACGCCTAACGCAATAAGAAGGGTCGCAGAATAATACGGTATAAAATAAAAACCCAAAGCGAGCGAGGCTCAATTCCCGCGTGTTAAGCAAAAGCATAAGTCAAACGGAAAATATACAGTTAGATAAAGCGAGCAACAGCGAGACATGTCCAATGTAAAAAACTGAAATACTGCCACAACTACCCGACGAAACCCGGGCGAACGAAACTAGGATAATGGCAGAAACACTGGTTGGTTGAACTTATCGAGCAAAATATGGGAGCCCAAGCAAAACTGTTATCATCGAACATTCCATCAAAAAAAAGTAATAGCTTAGAGTAAACCCAGCGAGTAATCAAAAATTAAATTTCTCAATGAACCTCTAATCAATGTGAATCTCTGGAATTAAGCAACCCGGCAGCCGGACCTATATATTCCCAAGGAGGACCCTGAAATTTTGACATGAGACCAGTCACCTACCAAAAATAGTCGGAGGTAGGTGCTTAAACAAGTAATATGTATAATCATGATAATGTATAAAATTGTGTACTGTATACTATAAATTGTGCGGCATAAATAGAGTAAACCGGAAACGAATATTTTAAAATATTTTGAAACTATCTAACAAGAAACTAGGGAGTAGATCGCCCGAAATATTATAAACCATTAAGGGCAATCTTCCAAAATATCTGAACAAAAAGGGAGAAGGAAGTTTTATCCCACAGAATATAAAGGACTATAGTCCTTCTATCCTCTTTTTCACAAATTTTGGAAAAAGTTTTTACAAATCTGCTCAAACAAATCTAGCCAAATAAAGTTACGAAGTTTCACAACTTAATCCAAATAAGGGCATAAAATTTTATAAAATTTCCAAATAAAAATACAAAATATCTTAACATTATCTCAATAAATTTATAAAGTTCGGAAAGTTTTTCTAATTTCATCTCAGTGGACTTCAAGGGCTGTACCTCATGCGGAATTAAGGGCTAAATCTCACATCCGAATTTTACATTTTCCTATATCTTTCATCATAATTAATTTTTACCCCAAGTAAAAGTCCAATAAATCTAAAAATATTTAACGCATGGACCAGCCCGAGATTTTGTCAAATTCTAGGGTTATCAAAAAAGGGATAAACAAAAGGGAAAATTTTAACATAAGGGGCTGGATACCGGTGGAGCGTGATCCCAATGGTAATTTGCGAACTATTCATTGTTGTTATTGAAATAAACTCTACTTTCAATAGGATATGTGAAATCACGCTCAACTCGCCCCAGGTGCGCGGTGTGATTTCGCACTACAACTGAACTTTATAAACTCAAATGGTATGGCTATAGCGATAACATATGTAGTAGTATCGAGTATTATTGTGATACTGTGTTTAGTGTAGAGAAAGTGTACACACTCGGATGAGTGAGGGACAAAGGTCAGAAGTTTCACGATCCTACGCTTTGTTTCACAGTTTCGGTGCCCTGCGACCGATCCCGGTGCGCATGATAAGCAACCATATAACGTTTCTTTCATTATATCGTTTAATGCGCGGTGCGTATCGGGACGGGTCTGGGCATAGTGCACAATGCTCATAAACTTGGGCCAAGACCTTTTGTAGTAATCGAGTTCTCAAAAAGCCTGTCGCGATATGACGAAAAGGGAAGATGTTTGTCGAATAATTTGTTTTTGTAATATTTAAGGGAACTGAAACCTAGGGCGAAAAGAATCCAACAATATTTAAAGGGGAATATCGTTTTCACGAAGGTTATTTAGATTTACAATTTTCGTTGTTGGTTTACAATTGGAGTAAAATGGGGTTATGGCATTGTCATCAGGGCCCACCAAAGCTTTAAGATTACGTATTTGGACTCACCAAACCCTTACCCGCAGGTACTTAGAGACCCCCAGCCAGGCACTCAAACACCCAATGTTCTAAGCCTAAAAGGGTGACAAAATAACAAAAACTCCCCAAATTCTTAAGTTAACTATCTTACAGTAGACAGGGGTCACCAACCCCAGCAGCTCGTGGCGAATCTCAATAACCCATTCACGACACCAAAATTTTCTATCTTTGGCACCTAAAACGGCTTCCAACGGGCCACGTAAGGTATATACAGTAAATGTTCCCTTTTCTTCAGTAGGCGGCCTGTCATGGCACAAATCTGATCCCTTCCCCGACCGCCTATTGTCCTTTCTTCACCTGAAATATTGAATAAATCATCAAAAATCTAATCTATTTAAAGCGCCCGAAGCGCTGACTTATTTTACGCTAGATAAAACTTTGTACGCTGTTTCTCTGCACTGCTCGGCCAGTTGTCTGTCACAAGCCTTTCTCCTCTTATAGTGGCCGCCAAGCGCAGATTCGGCGTTTTGTTAGGCGGCAGATTTTCTGGGCGGCAGCTTTATGTTAAGGGCAGTTCATGTTGGTGTTATTTCTGCAGATACGTGTGTCGCTCTGTTTTATTTGAGAATGCATATAGATATTGGTGTGTTATAGTTTATTTTATGTGGGCTTGCATTTTTAAATTTTCAAAAAATTAGGAACCAAGGTTTCGCCTGACAAGAAGGGGGTAGAAAGGGAGTACATTATGGTAACCGGCCAGCAGCCTGCTAAGCTAACCGGTTCCCTTAGGTCAATCAGTGGTTCACCGGAGAGTCGTGTAAGCCGGGGTTGTCCGGGCAGCACAGCCGTAAATGGTGGTGCGGCTGATATCTCTTAGGGCCAGAACTGGTCCTAGTACAGTTGCAGACGCGTAGATTTAAACGCACCCAATAGATAAAAATTAAGCGAAATATCCCAATTGGTTGTTAAATTATTAAAGTTTTAAGAGCAACAAAATTTTTAAGAAATTACATAGTTATATAATTTATATATTAGGAGCACTAGCTATGTGATCTTTTTGTTAATTTTTATTATAAAACTGAAATTATATTTTTGATTTTGAACTTTTTATGGATTGCCTCATTCAGTACGATACCCATCAGAATCTATGTAAGATTCCTAGGTGACACCTACATTTGCCTACAACATGACATAGTAAGCGAGGATACTCTCTTTGAGTTCAGAAAAGTTTGAAACGCATTATTTCGGAATTAATGTCTGCTATTGCCTATGGTAAACCCAATGGTAGTTAGTTTACTTCCTACCCTACGACGGCTTCCCTTTAAGCCGACGAACGCTCGCGATCTATATATAGCTAAAAGATTAACAGTACACAAGTCGTTCCTTTCACTGTTTGCTGCCGCGCTTCGCGTCGATTGCGTCCGAAAAATTATACATACAATTGGCAAAATTGTGAAAAGTGTCAAAAATTGTGGTAAAATTAGCAAAAAATTGGGGAAAGTATGAAGAATTTATGGCAACTTGGCAAAAATCGGTGGAAAAGCTTTGAAATCCTAAAAATTTCAAACAATTTACCACCTCACGACCTCTCACCACCGGTGACCTCTTCAAGAGACTATCTACCAACCCCTAAAGCGATGAACATTCGACACCTATGGTGTAACATTTGTTACAGCTCCTACAGGATGACAACTCAAATGACAAAGAACGTAAACGCAGCATCCAATGAGAGCTATAACCTGCTTATGTAGTGGTGCATGAGAAGGATAAACAAGAAAGACTGATAGAATTAGCATAAATACAATAAACTCTTCGTTGGTATATTAGCAATAATTTATGCTGCAACACATCAGAAGCCTGTTGGTTGGACCAGGCTGTCAATATATTCCGCAAAAAGGTTGTAGTGTTTTTTTACAAAAGTGTATTCAACTCTGTCGTGGGTGTAGAACTTTTGGAACAGGTTTTATACCGCATGCATGCAACTTTGGATATATTATCATTTTGTACCCAACTTTTGTCTAACATGTTTTTCACGTTGCATAGCTACTCTTCATGATTACTCCTTAAAGTGGAAGTACCGCGTAAGGCCGTTGCATTGATCTGTCATATTAATTCCCGATATAAATGTTATTAAATAGATTTACATGGGTATAGACCCAGAAACCGAGCTTCGATTTTTCGTAGCATAATGAGTCATGCACGTAATATCAATGACACAGATATGCTGTTTATGGTCACTTGCATACGCAAACAGTAATCTTGAATGATTTTGGTTTAAAAATGTTATTTTTTTGCAAAATTGCTGCGGTAAGATAAATTCAGCATCGAATAACATGCATTATGAAAGGAAGCATAATCCGTTCATTCTTTGTCACTTTGATCGTGTAGCAGTAAAATTTACTTAGGTTGTGGTATATTACGGAGAATTAACAAAATCTTATATTCTCTTTAAATTTTTAAGGAGATCTAAAATTTTGCGACAATTTTTTCATTTGCGGCTTCCGTACAATTTACAACTAACCCACTATATCACGGTAGTATCCAGCATGTATCATAGTGTAACAAGAGATGCTATTTATTAACATACGGGTTTCTTTTACTTTTCAGATTTGTCCTCACCGTTATTCCCTCAGTCTCACCCGTTCACGTCGGACCCACTCTCATTATCCGAAATTTGTGATATTTTCAAGGTATCGTTCTTGTTTTCTGTGATTACTTTGGTCGACACGTCAGCTCTTTATCACGTGTTACGATGTATTGCGGTGATCAAGGTCTATATGGCGTATAATATGCTGGATGTAGCGAGCAAGTCCCGTTGAGTGGCAGTTACAAAATAGTGTTTTTGATGTAAGTTTGTAAAAGTTTATTGTTTTGGATGGAAGTATAAGTCTCCCGGTTATTGTATATTGAATCCCAACGTAGATTTCTTGTTTTCAAGTGACAAAAATTAAATCTGTCAGTTTATGGTATTTTATTCATTTGTAATTGAAATTTGCTATGTTCCATACGCACGAAATTTCGCGCATATATCCTTTGATTAGGCGTAAAACATGTTTCAACTCCTTCGCTCAGAAGAGACTGCCGAAGATGCTGGGGTAGTGTCAAAAGAAAGTGGTCCAACAGAAAAAATTATTGGAAGTAGCTTGACAACCAGTGCACACATTTCAGACAAACCAGATTAATTTTCTAGAGCAACTACGGAAGTGTATTACTGCCTATGACATAGCATTCTCGCATGCCTAATCTTGGTTCAGCATTAGGGTTGAAATTGTTTTAACAGGACCAATGACGCCCCAAATATGAAACACGGAAACGGCCGTATCTTTGTAATCGATGGAGATATATAATATTACGGGTGATTCGGGATTATTGTGTATCTCTCGGTAATTACTAGTGCGCGATGTTGATGACGGAAACCCATGTTTCAGCCTTATCCACAGCACCAAAACAATACCTTGGTGCTTGCGCTTGGAGTCCGCCAGGTTCAACATGGAACAATTCCCCCATGCTATCTTGTAGAAATTTTTGCTCCCACGGACCTACTAATAAGTTTTATATTTGCATTACATGGTTCTTTCAACGCCATAACATTGTGTATATTTTTAATGCATATTTCCCGAAGATCCCTGCTTCACCAGTCTCTGTTTCATTTTATTTAATTTTCTTGTGATTGAATTGAACTAGAGAAAACGTTTATCCTGTTACTCAAGCCCATTTTTGCTTTTGCAGACAAATTATTTTCGCCGTTCGGCCAAGACATTCTCGACTCGTTATTTTGATCAGCGATGGAATCACGTTACCATAAACGCGATCATGCGTCGACAAAGGTTCATTTGGCGGTTGCAAGATTGTTTATGTCGTTCTACATACCGGCCTTGTTCTATTCCAAGCGACGACGCTTAACGTGGCGTTCAAAAGTCAAATTAAAGCTTTGATGACAATTATGATGTCGAATAATTTTGTCGAGCTCATAGGATCGGTGTTTAAAAAATTTGCCAAAAACAATTTATTTTAAATGTCATGTAGCGATGTTCGCCAAAGATTTCACTATTGCATTTTGCTGACGGTGGCTGCATTCCGGAATACGGGAGAGCTTAAGGTAGTAAAGTATTAGGTACGAATTAATGACTTTTACATTCAATAGTCTCACCTGGTGCAGCCAATGCTGCACTACGTATCTTTAATTCTAGATCTGTCGTCCGTCAGTCAAGATGCCGAATATGCTGTTTGGTAACCAATATGTTTTTCGGAGAGCAAAAGTCTTCGCAAAATTTTTATTGAAAGATGCGTTTTTAATCACCATTCTTGAGTGATTTTACTTCGCACTATCACCACTTCGCGGTTTTACAAGACATAAGTCTGACAGTCGTAGTGTTTGTCGGTTCTGCCTGGTTTAATAGAAAGTTCCCTGACAAAATTTCTAACTCTGCCGCGCTTTCGCACCGTCAAATGTTGCTCCCCTTCCGCAAAAGCGACTCTTGCTGACGCAAAACAGAAAACAATATTTCGTTCTTAAATTATGAATCCAATAATTTGAAAATTTCTTAACTTATTTAATAGTTTATTGGTTTAATAATTTATTTTAAAAATTGGTACTAACATTCAGTCATAGACATAGTGGAAATGATTCTGAAGAGCTTTTGATAACTGTTTTACCGCTTCTTGTTAAACACTGAAATTTGACAAATCATAGATATATAAGTACAACGGAGAAGTCGATGCCTCATACCGTTAAGCCCGGTGCTTCATTTCTTTAAATAATCGGCGCTCCCTGGAACCCACCTCGACCCACTCCTTATCTATACCTCTGGCACATGTTTGACAGAATGAATGGGTCAGCTCGTAGTGTGCTCTAATTTGCGATATCATAAGATACGCGAGGACCTTGTGCAGTGTCATTTTCAATTTTCTTCCAGTGGACTTGGTATTGCGGTTTTATGGCAAATTTAGTTCAAAATTTCAGCGAATTTTAGTTTCTTTCCGATGACGGGGACACCTTTATATCCCAGAAATGATGTCAAATTAATATTCATGTTACCTTAAAATTATCCGATACTTGTAGTGCCTTTCGCTAAAATGCATTAATAATGCATCATTTACATTCATGTTCATAGCCAGAAAAATTGTGGCTGCCCAACGGTGGGTAACGCAAGCACGTTTTATAACAACTACAGCACTTCAATGTATGGTGGAATGTCTTTGCGTTTGCGCTATTGTTACTCAAAATGCTTTGAAAAATATTTATGGTGCATGCGTTTCTCACCCGTGGGCAATATTGGCCGGGGATGTTTCTTTAAAACTGGTGAAAAATTTTGGTAACGTGTTGTCCACTGGAGGGCAACATTGTCTCCGAAAACCCATGCATCACTTGGATTATGTACAAAAACAAGAAACATTAACAGTGTATAAGACAAAAAGTAAAAATTGTAACTACGCGTTTTCAATATATTTTTTATTACTCTCATTTTCGTTTTTCTCTATTCTGGAACCGGCAGAGTGTGTTCATTGAAGCATGCTACGCACATAGTCGGCTGTTTCGGACAATCGATGCAATAAGTAACAACCATCTTAGTCGAATTGAGGGCTTCCTTCTTTCCCATTTCTGGATGCTGCTGATGCTTCTTTCGATAACAACACATACAATACCGTCGTGTGTTCCGTGTAAGTCCTGCTTTCTTCCCCATTTTATGACAAGTAACAGCACCAAGAGCTTCTTCGACACTTTAACGTGTGCGACCCCTGCCACTACGATCAACCATAGTCGGAGCCCTAATAATCACTGAAAATTGTCGTCTGGGTCTTCTAGTGACGGCCTCTTCGGCTGAACCAGTGAGAAATGACAAATTATACGTGAGTGATATTATACAGTGAGCTGATTTACTCATATACTAATGCATCATTTATGTTAAGATGTGTGCACCTAGGGCCGAATTCTGGCACAGAGCCAATTCCTGCTCGTGACAAAAAGGCACATCCACATCCGGCCCTTCATAAATAAAATAAATAGCTAATCTATTCTAGCATATTTGTAGCAGCCGGAAGTGGCTATGTCTCAGGGTTTGATAGCCGAGACCGACTACCGAAAAATTTTTTATTACATTCAGTGTAGCAGATTGTGTTACAGAGAAAATATTTAGCTCTATGCCCAAAAAAGACAAGATAAGTAGTAATTAACGCAAGACGCGTAAATGCAGGTATAATAAAAACGCAAATATCGCTATTTTTAAAATTTTTGTTTAAGCGCCTTTTACAAGCCAACCTAGTAGCAATGTAAAATGCGACCTTTTATGCATGAAAATTATGCTATTAATGGATGGACCTTTTATGAATATATGACCATAAATATTACCATTTTCCACTTTTTCACGATTTTCCTGTCTCGTCATATATTTCTGGCTTTTAGAGCCGATTTCTGCCCTTGTGACAATTTATCAGCTTCGCTTTACTATTAGCTAAATATATATGCAGGGTGTGGCTCGGTCCAAAAATGTCACACTGGTTGATTGCGGCTAGCGAAGCGTGGCTTTGGAGCCGCGGCAGACTGTGACAAAATCCGGCCCTGCTGCACACATCTTCAAGTAAATGAAGCTTAAATTTATATTGTTAGGTGGAACCACGCCCTCAAAACTTTAATAATTGGGTAACGGCACAAAACTTAACTCTAAAACTAGAGATATAGTCAAACGCACGAAAAGTAAGCTTTTTTCAATATTTTTGACACACTGAACCTGTAGGTCGTAAATAGAAATAGACAAGATATCGTATACTGACCTGTAATTTATGACTCCTTAAAGAAAATCAGTAATAAGTTAAGCACCAGCAGGCAAGATTATATTTCATCAATTATTCCTGCTGTAAATCACCTATAATTGAACTATAGTAATGAATAGGTGAAAGTTACTTGCGGCTTATTTTTCGAGCCCATGTCCAACATCCATATAATTTTAACATTATTGTGTTCAAACCAGGCTTATGATTCAATCATTAAACGATGTCTTGTGAGCTATTTACAAGTATTACAATAGTTACCACGGACGTAACTTTTGTTGTTACTGAAGATAGTCGTCTATCAAACATTAATCACAATGCAAAAGCCCATAGTGCTCAAGAGCACTAGATTTAAGTAGTTTTGAAAGAATATATTCTTAAACGGACTCGATTTTGCAGAAGCCTTAGAATCAAGAACGTTGGCACAAATATAGCCAATTGTGTTTATGGGAATAACGGGCATTTCATGGTGTTATAGCCATATATTTTGTGGGTAATTTCTGACGGTTTTATTTACTTATTGGGTTGGCTGGATTTAAATGATGAAGGTGTTCGTTAAAAATAACACAGCAATTATTGTCAACAAATTGCTGGTAATTTCGTCGTCACTGTTGATGTAATTGTCATACATATGCTGCAACATTTATATGTTTCCATTTGCTTTATGTAATCGCCGATTACGGATTGTGTATATAACGACAACATGGTCTATATTTCGCTGTATTGTGACACGCTGCTGACGTGTTTCATTCAAACTGAAACCCAAATTCATCGTATTCTTGTACTTTCAGACAGAGCAGCTATTTAGTTGAAACAGAGCATGCTAACTGAACGAAGTTTTAGTTGAGGGCACCTGGTGGAACATACAACTTTTTCTGTCGGTATTGCTCATAACGGAACCTCGGTGGATGAGTTTCGATGATTTTTGTTTGATGGCGAAAGTGATGAGGATGTGCTCTATTTGTAGACTCGAGCAGCTTGGACCCGTCTTCCAAGTTAAAAAAATAGTAACAAATAGGCTTTAGGGCTTTTTTACCAAATCTGGCTATACGGGTGTCAGTGTAGCATTGTTTTCGTACCAAAGGGTTTGCATCAGAAAACAGAAGCACACAACGTCAGCTTATCCAGATCTACAACTTTTTTATGCGACCGCTGTGGTTGGTCGATGTTTTACCATAAATATCCGATTTTTCAAATTTCGGCATGAAAATTTTTTCCTTTCACGTTACGAGTGTCTGTTAGATTATCACACACGCTGGATACGATGGCTTTGTTATCTAGACTTCAACTTGACTATATTATACATTTTCAAAGGGTTTGAAGGGTTGTACAGTCGACGAATGGATCCTGTTTTCATTTATTTGGTTATGTATATCCTGCAGGGCCTCAAGAAGGGTTTCCTTAAGATATTCGGTACGCTAAATACATTGATTTGGTTGTCTAGTGTCAATCACAAATATTTTGTAAATGGGTTTAGGCTCGATGAACCTGATTAAGAATGTACTGAGTTATCCGCTTTTTTTGGTTATATATTGCTTTCAGGGTGTTTAGAATACTATGTATATAGGGTTTTCGGTGACTTGAATACGATGATATTGTAGTCTGGAATCGAACATGGTTGCATCATATTTTTTCAAGGGATTTATTTTGAGGGCCGACCGTCGAAGAATAGTTTTACCAGAATTATTGCGTTTATAGTCGTTTATTTGGTTTTGCTGTTTTCTGCGCCTAAGATACGCCGTTATAGATTTAACAGTATATTTAATGCGGGTTGTACATTAAATTATAATAGATTAGCATTACAAGACTTCAGGGGTTCATAGGCCTTATGAGATATATACGTAAAATACAAATTTTGTTACGTAATTACAATAATGACAACTATAAATGAAACAAAGCTAGTATGTTATCAGCCCATAGCAGTTTGGTTGCTTCTTATATGTCGTGCGCTCTGAAGACCAATAGACCAATAATCTTGTCATGAAATTTCTGAATTCAAATTTTCATTAGGTCTTATCAAACTTGTATTTCCAAGGTGGTGCGGAGAACCAGGGATGCCAATCTTTTTTATGATGAGGCTATCGCTACAATCGTAGCTCGCCAACCATAAATTACCCTTGAACTATAATTTTAGCTGTTAGTCCGACCATTTGTGGGAAATGACACCAGATATTGCGTTAGTTGTTATTGGCGAATTTTTCATCGACTGGAGCAAACACGAGTTTATTATGGAGGTTAACGAAATACTGTGTTGGAATATTAACATTACCTTAAAGTAAAGCGAAGTTTAAAACATTTTTATGACATGATGTTTTTATAGCTTTTGTTTTGCCAGATTAAAACTAAACCGATTCATCTTGTTTGATAAGCACTTTTGCTATACATCACATTTTGATGTGTTGTCGCTATTTTTTCTAGGCGTTTTGCAGTCAATTATTATTGAAACGGAGTTGAATTACCACTGAGGGCGCTGGGTGGAAAGTCGTGAAAATTTTTTTTTTGTTGACTGTCGCTGTCGTTCGTAACTCATTTTAGATGGACGTCTTTCGAAAAATTTTTTATTCGATTGTCAAAAGTGACGACAATGTGCCCATTTAGGTGAAAGCGAGCAGCTCCGATCACATTTTCTGGGTCAAAATGGCGAAACGAGTTTTTAAGGGTTCTTTGCCAAACCTGGCCACAAGGGTACCAGTCTTTCGCAGCCTATATCTCGCGACACAGGCTTCGCATCGAAAAATCTAGATTTAGCTCATCGATATCTACAACATTACTGACTGCGATTTCTTGTAAGACCACTTTCTGCGCCCCTGTTGACCCGAACATGGTTCATCGACCCTTTTTCAGAAATGGCAATTTTTTAGATTTCGCCATGTTATTGCTTATTTTTACCTCACAATGAGTGCCTATTAGGTTATAAAGCACTGGATATGATAATTTTCCTATATAGTGTTTAAATTGAACATATTATACATTTTCATTGGGTTTCAAGGGTTTTACGGTCTGCAAACTGATTTCCAAAATGTGCGTTTCCATTTGTTTGATTATGTATTGGGTGCAAAGCGTCAAAAATGGGCGGGCGGGCAGCTGCATCTAGTGGTGCGGCACCTCGGAAAGCGCGATAACTCGGGAAGAAGCCAGGTAGTGCGGCGCGGTGGGGAGGGCGGTGCGGCACCTTGGCGAAGGAGGTGTGGCGCAACGGCGAAAGAGGTGCAGCGCGTCGGGCTGGAAGGAGCCTCGGGCGTGGTGCGGCGCTTCGTGGAAAGCGGCTCTTGGCGGGAGACGGCACCTAGGAAGGGGGAGTAGCGGTCAGGCACGTCGGAGAGGGACAGCTCATGGGGCGGGGGAGAGCCTCGGGGCGATGCGGCTCATCGGGACTGCCTAGAGCATTACTAGATATTTATTATAGGTGCCAAAGAGCCACGTTTTTAAAATTCTTGCTCCATTCGGATTCTCGTGAAAAGTATCCGGCTCGGCTCGCCTCCTTCTGTAACAAGCTAGGATTAGCTTTCAGGCTGTAATCAATAAAAGTTTGCGACTCCCTAATTTTAGAGCAAACATATACAAACCGTCAAACTAAATATATAGTTGCTTTAAGAAGTTTTAAGAGTCGAACTGATGTAATTATAACATCACTTGTTATATATGTATATTGTTTTTGAAAAGAAGCTTTTAAAGGCCGGACACCGATTTTCCCCATGCACTAAACTCTACGTTCCTAAATATATCTTGTGCTCCGGCTCGGCTCTTCAGACATAATGGCAAGGTCAGCTTGGCTCTAGCGTTAAGCAGAGCCTAGAGCCAAAATTCTCAGTTGTATTGAAGCATCTTCATTATTTTCCCCCTCTAATTTCACCCTGAATCTAAAATGCATCTTGTGATCTTGTAAAACTCTTAAGACAAGGTAACAATGCTATGATGTAATGTAAAGATGTTAGGATTAGGCGTTAATTCAAGCGTGTGTATGTGAAGAAGGAAAGAGAAACGAATGTACAAAAACTCCAATATAATCTCAATCGGTAGTGTCGGAATAGATTTAAACTCGGAAAAAGCACTCAGGACTTGGGGTAACGCTCGTTACTACGTTACCAATTAACCAACAAACAACACACTACAAACAAAGTAAATGCATAAGTATATATGAATTGATTCAGATACGACAACGGATCGTAGGATTCAATGCCGATCCTTAGAAATATGAATATATAATATTTGTGATACACAAACACTAAATACTCACAAGCACCAGTAAATTTCGCTCGCGAAGCCGTATAACTATATCAGTATTGATGAAGTTAAGAAGAGGGAACGTACGATCAAAGTCCTAGCCTTTAAGTGAATACACGTATACGCAATATCGGAGCACTAATGTGCTCTCTCTACAAAACTGAACATTGAGTTCCACAGCGGCTAGATTCAGAAGTGGAATACCACTGTGCTCTCAATAACTTCTCAAACAGAAGCACCTGCTCTCAAAAGATTACAACTGGAACACCAATGTGCTCTCAGCAGAATAGAACAGAACCAACTATGTGCTCTCAATAAGTATTCGACTGCAGCACTAGTATGCTCTCAAACTCGCGTCCAATTTGAGCACCAACGTACTCTCAAACTCATGTTACAGATGAAGCACCAATATGCTCTCAAGAATAGAAGCACCAACGTGCTCTTACTAAAGCGCAACTCAGTCAACAACGCTGTATAGAAGCACCAATGTGCTCGCAAAATTTTTGAAGTTACAAACAAAACCGCTTGGTCATAATAAAGTGAACACCTACCAGTAGATCGGCACTTTGAGACTGAGGGCCCGATGAGTGCCTGACATAGTCTTTTACACCTACTGAGCTGTCCAGGAAAGCCCAGACTGCCGGGTTTTATTCTTATAATTTTTAAGAAATATCGCTTGATTTTAGTGTATCAACCTACATCCTGGTTATTCTTAGAAGTTCGTCGCAAAATTTAAATGATTTTTCTGCATAAACACACATACATTTATGGACGCTAACACATAAGCACATAAATATATAAATTATATACTTATCTATTACACGTATATACCCAGAGACGCCCAAGTAAATTCATACATATATACAAGTATATGCACTTACATGTATAGGAACACAACTTGAAAAAAGTTGGGCCGCGATAAATGCTAAATAGGCAAATAATAATAAAAACGTACACACGTAAACAATGATTAGAGCGGATCAACTTTTATTAGGCCATACAGCTGCACACTTATCTTAACTGCTGAAGTGACGCCTATTCTTTGACAGCAGCACACCACCGGTCAGCGGGCTAATAGGTCAGGCGCTGTAGCGGCTCTTCAAGCACAAAACCAAGGCTTGGCAGAAAATCTAAACATGGGTATTCACCCACGCTAAATTAATTCCTTATGCGCTGCAGCTAACCCGCTTGCTTCAGGCCAATTCAAAACACGTTTTTGCCCTGATTTATGCTTATCTCTTTCACGTAATTCTGTGTGAAGCAAGCGCGACTGCACTTAAGGTAACTACTGAACTAGCTCAGAAACTAAGCGTGGATGATGATGTAATTATGAATATGATTTGAAACATTTGCTATTATCAAGTTAATGACCGTGAATTACGTACAAAGCTTCAACAGGTGCATAAATTATAACTACCGTCACGTTGGTGAAAGGAACTGTATGTTCTGAAGTAACCATAAAATTAATGTATTTTCAGTACAATACCAAGCATTCAAACGTAATATAGTAGATCATCTTCTTTGAACTAAAGTTTTAAAATTAGCGAATTTATTGGAATGGACTATATTTTTGGCAAAAGTGTTTAAATTTTAAAAACACACGCCTTTAGATTGAGAAGGTTTAGAGCTTATGACAATGGCCAAGGTGACTGCGTCTGAATGAGATGTTACACCAATGTTAACAGCTTTGCAAAATGTGATTTACTTGCCTTTTCCTGTACTATGTGCTGGCCGACTATGTATCTGAAGACAGAATACAATAATCCTAAAACTTCATGCATATTGTGTAAAGTGGAATTCCTAGAAATAGACGATTGTTTTAACTAAAATGAGACATGATTTGCGTTTGAAAATTTGGAACTAAATTATTGGTGTAAACGCATAGAGGTGAATATCTTGAGGTAATGATCCAACTCTCCGTTTGCTAAGTTATGTTATCAGAAAGTATGTATTACCGAGGATTGGCGTTAGCTATGTGGTCATGTTTATATCATAAGGCCCAACCACCGACGGTCGTTAAGAACACAAATAAATAGAAATTGCTGACCCTGTACCGCCAAGCCGCGACTACGCACGTTATCAAGATTCCAAAAGTTCCGTAGAAATGATAAGGTGAATATCGGTCATAGCGAGTGTAGTACGATGTACGAAAGTCAAAGTTTACGCCTGCTAAATATAACACGTTTCGCGAATTGTGGCAAAGTTCCAACACAGGAACAATTCCGGCGATGCAGTAGTAGTACCATAAAGCGATACCGGCAAGCCAATGAAAATCAAACCGTCTAAGAATTAAGCGGATTCTAGAAAGACTGCATTAAATAAGTATCGAGATAAAGAATAGTATGCACCGTACATTTGTGTCTTAGGCAGTAATCAAAAGAATAGTGATTCTCACGACGTCTCATGACATAACGCGCTGGGCAAAAATGCAACAATCTCAAGCAAAAAGGATAACTTTTTGCGCAGCGTTTATCAAAAGTCAAAGCGGAGGATTATAAACTACAACTCGTTGTACCGAAATTAGAAATTTGATTGGTCGCTTTGAAGCGAAAATCAAGCACTATCTAAACAAACATATATTGCTTAGAAGTACATAAACTGTAACTATGGACCTCGAACATGTCAGCACAATACAACTAATTCTGATTATTCTATATTGCTGTAAGTTTAAATAACATAAAACGCTCCATTCACCACTTATTGTAATTCAGTGCACATTGAAGGCGACTACAATCCCTGCAATGCGATTAGGAACTGCGCCTATAAGGAACTATATTTATTAAATAGGGAATACTATCGCAATTTGTCACAACTATAATATATAATGTGATAGGGTAAACCCTCGACCAATTTTCTTCCATAACCAGAGAAACTAAATATTCTAGGATTCTTAAAAATAACGTCCTTTTCCCATTCCTGAAAATCACGTCGGAATTGCTGTTATTACTACAGCTTACAACTGTATGGCGGTATTCGAACAAAACTTTGTAAAAGGTTTAATGATGTATTCCTTATTATCAATGCTAAAAGCGTCGAAATTATGGAAAGGATAGCAAAAACGCTATTTATAACAAAAATTTGTCTGTAGTGCGTCTTTAACAAAGGGATACCGTTGACTTCATTCCGATCTAAGATTTAGCTACAAAATATAAAAGAATACATTGTCCGGACTATATCCCCAACTAACTGTTTCTGGTCCCTTTATCACTGTGCGAGGGAGACGATATATTTTAATTATTACTCCACTATGAATGATTTATCTCTATGTGCAGAGTGTATTAACTCTCTCTTGCAATGGGTCTAAATACAATTTCTGTCTTATACTGTTTAGCCAACGTTTAGAAGCAATGACGCTAAAATCAACGGTCAAAACACAGCATCTAGTTCAATGCTGTAGTTTAGTTAGTAGTGGTGTATCCTGCACAAACTCTATTCATTCCGATGATGAGTGGGATGCAGTTGCGAAAAATCCTCCTTATTGTATACAAAAATTAAAATGTGATATATAAAATGCGTTTTAAGCGTGAAAGAAGCTAGCATTAAACGATCTGACATTCAACAATTTCATTCTCACCAACCCTTCTTATTGTATACAAAAATTAAAATGTGATATATAAAATGCGTTTTAAGCGTGAAAGAAGATAGCATTAAACGATCTGACATTCAATTATTTCATTGTCACCAACCCTTCTTTACGCTTATAAGTATTTGTTAGGAGTTCGACACTAATTATTAGTAGTCGAATCATAGTTAGAGATATTATCAGAAAAAGATAAATAAAGTTTTAGCATGGAAATAAAAATTATGGCAGAGCTACTGTTAACGATAAGACATACGTGTTGGAAAAACAACCAATTTCGTTGCACATCATCTGACATTTAATGAAGACATGGTGCAAAGAAAGTTAATGTGAGCTAGTTTGCCGTAGGTGCAGCTGCGCTTTGCATTCTAAATCGATATATTTGCGAGAGATAAAACCACAGCTTAAAAGTATCACACAAAACCTTCATAATAAACCCACAAAGCTTAACAGTGATATTAACGATTTACGCTTTCACTGTAATGCTTAATCTGATGCTCTCACGTGTGGTGTCTCGTCTGCAGTGTCACAAAATCTAACCTTTGGCTTCCATATGTTTAAAGCGCCAAGTGCTTAAAGCTAAAACTGGTAATAGTGATAGTCCCAAAATGCGTGCCACAGTCTAAAATCGCTAATAAATTTTCAATGACGTGACAAACTTTTCTTTCTTATACGAAAACAGTTGCCTTTCTTAACTGAAGAAATATAATGAAAAACTGCGAAAATTCGTCGCAAACTTATGGTTGTTTCAACAACTAGATATTTTGAGGATAACGATTTAGAAAAGCGTAAGTCCACCAATGTACGTCCTTTTTGTCAATAGGTTGAAGGCCAAATATTGGTGGTACCAACACGTATATAAGTATGGATAAGGCAGTAGCCTCTGTTATCGAAAGTACTTGCTCAGCACTGCCACAGATGTCCAACGTAAGCGTGGCTGTTCACGATATCATGTCAGAAAATTATACTACAGAGTTCCAGAGCTACCTCGCTAATAGGGAATAACATATTCGCTGTTCCAGCAAGGTTTGTTCTCTGGTGATTCATTGCCCATCGATAAGACCAAAAATCTTAAATTGATACTGGAGAGCCTGTTTGTAGTTAAAAATAATATAACAGACAACTCTACCATCGTTGAGAGGGCTAAATATTGTCGCTCGAGATAGCCTATGGGTGAACGAATTCGAAAGTTATTCGTTACCACCTGAAGTATCAGCGCTATTACAATAACATGTAAAACGCATATGTTTCTGCATGTAAAATTCGTAACAAGGTTTGAACAGTTTTAGTTCATGTCCAGTACGTATTTCGAAATGCATTTGAATGCACATGCTGCTGCCACATAAGGCTTTCAAAACTCTATCCTTATAATAGCCACAAAAACATATGACGACTGCCAAATTATAAGTAAAAGCACTCAAAGCTAGTCGCCAAGGCTTAACAAAGCGACTTGATTTAAATAAATATATATTTTAATACTAGCGATGGTGCATTATTACGAGACTACACATACTATACACATATTATACGGGCACGTTCACTGTATCAAAAACACCATTACCCGACGTAAATGGGAGAATCTTGATGCGGATACTCCAAACGTACTGTGTATTTACCCAAAATGCCAATGCAACGTTTTCGTTTAACTATATACTAATTTCTAAATTAAAATAGTTTTAAAATAATAATATTAAACAAAACATAACTTTTTACGCTAATAAAACCACTATATACACATTGTCTAAAAATGGTATGGTTTTTAGATTTCGTTATTTGACATAACCATCTAATAATGAGGCATATATAATGGCTCTGCATAGGCTAAATCAAATGTTAAAGATTGCCATGTTTATAATATATTAAACCCCTAAACTAATAGATAATACATAACTACCGTTAATTTATGTATATATTGATATGCTGTTACATAAAACAAAACCCTAAATGCCTATAACATTTTGCTAGTCGTCATATGTTGTAGCTATTGTAAGAGTAACGTTTTGAAAAACTCTTGTGTTGTAGCAGTGTTTGCAATTAAAAGCATTTCGAAATACGTAGTGAACATGAACTTAAACTGTTTAAACCTTGTTGTGAATTTTACATGCATAAACTTATGAATTTTACATGTTACATCATAGCATTGCTACCTTGTATGATTACACACATTGTAGAAAAAAGTGTCGTCCCATCGTTTCGCGGTAAATCTTGACAGATTTTGGAAATTGGAAATGATCTGCGAAATTTACAAAAACATTGCTCAATATATACTGACCTCTAAACAAAAGAGACATGGGTCCCCAAAAATTTCAAGTTCCAGTACGACATTATGGTTCCCCAAGTAAAGTCGAAAAGCGGTCTCTACAGCAAACATTTGACGCAACGTACGTAAAGTTTCAACGACCACGAGCAGCCTATGATTTTCAACAACAGGCTACATTTGTTGGAATAAAGACTTATTGTTATATACCAATGCGTTATCCAAGAGAATAAATGAATTATCGTAATTGATAGTTATAGAACAAAATGACCTTCAATGACAGGCCTCCTCCAATTTTGAACAGCTGACGACGCTAGATTCCTCTGTTGTGTTGATTCAGACAATGTCACCTCCGCATGTGAACACCCATTACGTTATTGCCGCACCAAACCAACCTGGACCCGGAAAATGAGGACCATGCGCTTCTCACCTCCCCCTTGAAATGAGGTTGCAGAGCTACACCCTTCGTTCAAAAATAAACGCAGATTTTCCAATTTTTTAAAAATAATCTGCGCACGTAGTGAGTAAGCATGACTTAAGGTGGGGATTCACAAAAGCGGTAACCCTTTAACCCAATAGACACCTATCTCTCTGGAATCAACGCCCTTCGGTACAGGTATCCTGGAGTTAAGATCCTAGGTTGTAGCATCACCAATTTTTTGTTTGTTACCCTTATAATAATATGCTTTTTATAGAATTAGAAGGATAATAAACAGAAATCTAGAAGCCCCGCTTATTTAACTCTAGTGAAACTATTTGCATTGTCACTATTATATTCTACATTCTCTTTTACCACTTCACATATTCCAAGAAATTTTTATTACAGGTAAAATAAATCTTACTTCGCATTCCGCAACCCTGTCGATTCCCCCAAACTTTTTAAGTAATCTGCGACACTGTAAGGTAGGCCGAAAGAATAAAATTAAATCTCAAAGTCGATTCGATTTGAGATGGTAAACTACTTGTTCTAGGTTTTATTCAATTAAGAACATGTATGACTAATAGAGGCAAGGCCTACTACTAAGGCCAAATTTGGTATCAAAAACGTTTTAAAATCCAAATGTTTTTGTGTTTTCAGGACCGTGTTTGTATTTATTTGCTATTTCGCTTCATATGCATGTAGATCCTCGTATGGAGTAGTAGGTTTACCTCTCTGAGGCGCGGAATACACTGACAGTCTAGCAAATCCCCGTCCGACCGTCTAACGCCCCGGAGCACCGAACACCTCTTCCAAAATCAGACATTAAGCATGTACAATGAGCAGTTTTGCTCCTTTTGCTTGATTTTATGTCTTTATCAAAGACACTTTGATATCATTTACACTGTCGTGAGATATGTACAGCTTCTTCCCTGAAAGCCGGAGATGCAAAGTAATATCACCAAATAGAATGTCATTTTTAAAAAATCGTTTTATTCCCAGCACTGATATCTGTTTTGTAAATCTTCTACATTTATGTCATAGGTGTCCATCGGTGGAGGCTCAACTAAGGAACAAACGCACCCTCAAGTTAACTCTACACCCTTACCCGCCGAGACTATAATTCAATCCCGCAATCCGTCAGACCTTCGACAATATGATTTATATATTCCGAAAATAAACTATTAAATTAACAATTAAGTTTTATTAGCTATTGTTTTTCATATATATGTAAAAATAATCATATTTTGTATATATACATATACAGGAATGTCTAGAGTTGAACATAATACAATAATGAATGATATATTAACGTGCAATGTTTCACACGTGTGCTTACGTCTGCAGCTGTCGTACGCTAATTATAATCATAATTTGATAATATAGCTAAAAAGTAATCATCAGCCGTGCAAAAACATACTTGAAATTCAAATTTTGTCATAACGTCAAAATAAAATTGCAGGAAATCACGGACATAAAAGGGAGTGTATACTCAGTTATAAATATATGTATTGTTTATTCCAATTCATGTAGATGCAATGTTAAATGGCGACAAAGGCTTAGCCAAGGGGCGAAGGTGCATGGGACTCGTATTCCCTGGCTACCATCTGTTGCCCGTAAATTATGAAATAAAATCGAAGCGTATGTTGATATATGTTCTTCGGATAGATTTTTAACCGGTGTTCCACCTTGAAGATGCAGAGCGTCTCGTTGTGAAGTTTCTGACTACGCTCCTGACTAGACATGACAGTACTTCATTAAATTTAGATCCAGGTGAGGCAAATTCAGACGCGATATTACGCCCAGGTATGAATGATGCGCGAGGCCACATCAACTGACCTATGTAAATGCTAATGAATTATATCATTTAATAGGTGCTCTCAATGGGGTTACGGTGCACATTGAGTCGAACTCCCACTAAGCCATATTTACACCCCTCGCGGGTGCCTAACGCAGGATATATAATAGCTCAAGATATATCGGCTTAGGAACAGATGGCTGTGGAGGATTATTGGCGAATTTTTGAAACTCATTCCTTAAATTTAGCTAAAATTAATTAAATTGTTTTTGTGGGTTGGACGCGCGCGTGGTGGTGTGGGTAAGGGGATTGACCCTTGGGCACCGTGAACAACTTTCTATCGTTTGGTTTTAATTGCAACAACGAGATTCTAGTTATCAACTATTTCAGTAAAGTCAACTCGTAGAAACGCATCTATTTCTAGATAATACCAATCGCTTGGTAGGTGCTTACCCTGAAATTTCACAGAACAGAATATAGGTGCAAACATTGCGAAAAATTCCTGACCATACTATATAATCTGTCATACATTGACGACATACTGCTAGGACCAAATGTACAGCTAGCCAAGTCTTTATGGACAACTCGGACAGTCAGTTCAGATTAATATTTCGTCCATTAATTCTGTATTAACTGACGGACAAAGCTAAGTCAAGCTGTATAGTGTTATAAGTTTTGTTCTTGATGGAAGTACGGTTTGGCTTGAATTTTTATGATGGCTATCGGTATTAAAAAGGGGAAGACATTCGTCGCCGAAGATTGATGGGAACGAGGTGTGACTAGTAAAATGCCGATGGGACAACGTCTATGGCTCGCGTTCTTTTTGGATTGCGACGTAGCTCTGGTGTTGCGGCGTGACTATTTCTAAGCACTCGTGGATCAAAGTTTTGAGGACCAAAGACTCAAGTAAAATCTTTATTTATAAAACGGTTTAGATTTAAAGTATGCAATTTCGCGGCTCAATTCTTTTTAGGTCACACTGACTTATGGCCACCGACAGTTTAGTCCTCGTTTTGTATTTCTTTATCTAAGCACAGCTCCTCTGGCCTTTCTTTGGATCTAGTTTATTACCCCTTACCATTTCGGTTATCTAATACTTTATTAGTTGTCTTTTGCCGTTAATACATAATGCCACGAACGGAAGCCCTCCGTAATTTTATTTAAGTACCTGAGCCTAAGTCCTTAGAGTTAAGCTGAATAGTAACCTCTATCTCATGTAAGTGACACCCGAAAGGAATGCACACAGTGCTATATCGCTCGAACGTACACCGCCCCAGTTGGAACTTTGTCTCTCTCAATCCTGCGGCACCCGAAAGGAATGCGACAACAGGTGATTATGAGGAAGGAAGGCAGCTTAAGACAATTGCCCTAATCAACGCCACCTACTCGCCCCGGGTATACGAAGTTAACCTGTGTACTAATCTCACCCCGGAGATCTTCACTCAAATCAGGGGCGATAATTAACACTATTTGCCACTATATGGGTCTACACGGATTAATTCTTAAAGCTCGAACACCTAGTTATGTGGTAATATAATATTATTAAATATGTCAAATAGTTTGGGTATTAATCTACCTATCGATATTTGTTTTGGTTGAGACGTTTAGGTTATCGAGGGTATCAAGCAAAACCGAAATGGCAAGAGAAAATCATAAAATTTAGAAACAAGTTCAAATAACGCAATTGTTACGTAAATAACTTAGGTACTAGTCCTACATCTATCCAGACATAAAAAGCCATAGCCCCAAATATACAATAAAAACCGCAATTTATATAGCACCAGCGCGAAAGCCGGCCTTCGGCCCGCTTCGCGCCGGTAGTATGGCAGAGTGTGCCTGCGGCCCCCGTTTTTCCGGAAAACAGTATTTTTTTAAGTTATGACATTTGTAAAAAAATACAAAATTACTCTGTTTTTTCATCCCTCGTTTGGTATGGGTTAAAATAGCGAAAACACTATTACACCCTTACGGATGTGTCAAAATGATAAAAACACTATTATACCCTTATGGATGTGTTAAAATGTCGAAAACATTATTATACACTTATGGACGTGTTAATATGATGAAAACAACATTACCCCATTACAGATGTGTTAAAATGTCGAAAACAGTATCATACCCTTACGGATGTGTCAAAATGATAAGAACACTATTATACCCTTATGGATGTGTTAAAATGATGAAAACAACATTACAACCTTACGGGTACGTTAAAGTACTGAAAACACTATTACCTCTTACGGATGTGTCAAAATGTCGGAAACACTATTATACCCTTATGGATGTGTTAAAATGATGAAAACAACATTACCCCATTACAGATGTGTTAAAATGATACCCTCACGGTTGTGTTAAAATAGCGAAAACACATTACGCCCTTACGGATGTGTCAAAATGTCGAAAACAGTATCACAAGATGGTTTAAAAGGAGGTCCCCCAATTAGGGGGTACATCCTCATTGCAAAAGTTCGTCGATACTTTCGTCACGTCTTAAAGATATGAAACAAAAAAGTTCGTCAAAATCCCTGAAGCAGTTGAAAAGTTACATCATGAAAACCAATAAAATGACACTATTTTTTTATTCAAAGGGGGTGCGTTGTTAAAAAAGCACAGGGGATGCCCAACAATAGTGTCCATGGGTTCCCATATTCGATGTCCTATCCAACAAAAACCTTATAAAAATCCATAAACGGTTTCAAAAGTCATGGTCAAAAATATGTGACAACCCCAAAACTTGCACATACACGGACAGACATACGGCAATTACATTATAAGATAGTTTAAAGGGGTCCCCCAAATAGGGGATACATCCCCTTTGCAAAAGTTCGTCGATACTTTCATGTCTTAAAGAAATGAAACAAAAAAAGTTCGTCGAAATCCATGAAGCAGTTGCAAAGTTACACCATTAAAACGTATAAAATGACACTATTTTTTATTTCAAGGGGGGATGGGTTGTGAAAAAACATAAGGGGTGCCCAAAAATATTGTCCCTGCATTCCCATACCGATTTCCTACCCACAAAAAACCACATAAAGATCCATAAACAGTTTCAAAAGTTATGATCAAGAATATGTGACAAATTCAAAACTTGGGATACACACACAAACACAGACACACAGACAGACATACGGCAATTACATTATAAGATTACACATTATATGGAACAATATGGCCTTTGTCTATGTCAGTGTCATAAAATATAAAAATCATAGTTAGCTACCTTCTGGTAGCGGTTTGAGCCTGCGCGAATCTATTTAGTGATCCCGTTCACTTAATTGTCGTCTAACAATACGATTCCAAAAGCAGAACTAAAATTAAAGCAAAATCAAACTAAACTAGAGTTAGCTAGTTAGGAATTTTACGTAAATTAGGTAGGATTTATGACTGTAATAAGGAATAAAGCAAAACAAAAGCGGAGGGAGTGAGTAATAAATAAAATTTTACAAAGTTAATAGGTTTTGGTCTCCCGGAAGTGGGGGTTGAAACTGAAATGGTGTTTTTGGACGGTTTTGGAGCCAGAAACATTTGGAATAGTCTGAGGCACATATGTCCTCCCGGAATGTCGGTTGAGCATCTACCACTAATGCCGTTCTTAAGTCCCAAATAAGATAAAAGAAATGTCGTGAGACGCTGACGCGGGAGGTATTATGTAGTGAGCCCCAGCACACCACGGACCGAAGTACTTAAATTTGCCTCTCATGCTCGCGCCAACATCGTGTTTTTATTTCCTTTAGTTTCCTGTCCCACTTTCTTTTCTTTCGATCACCATTTACCACCTGTTGTATTCCCAGAGGCGTAGATCCATGTTGAGTTGTAGAAAACAAACGTTTATTGAAAGCCAACAGAAGTAAGTGAACAAAACGTAGTAAACAAGACAGTAAATCTATGGTTTGCTGAAAGTAACCTGGAGCGGACTTGACGCCAAACGGCAGTCGTTTTTGAAGAAGCACACCTTTGTGTGTATTGAGAGCAAGCTTCCTTTGACTTCTTGGGCCTAGTTTGATCTGGTTATATTCATCGGCCAGATCAATCTTTGTAAACCCGTATCCACCTCCTAGTTTACGCATGAGATCTTCCGGAAGAGGTAGCGGGTGTCGATGGTCTTTTAGCTGCCGGTTTATACTGACAGAATAGTCACCACATACATGCAATGTAGGCTTGGTCTCACCTGGACGGAGTGCCTTGCGAACGGGAACAACTGGCGTGCCGTATTCATTGAACTGAGTCGGCTCCCAAATTCCTTTAGCAATGCCGCTTTCGTACGCTTTCTCCAAATCGGCTTGGATGGCAAAAGGGATCGGTCATGCTTTGCAGAAAATCGGTTGGGATTGTCGCTTGAATTCGATTTCTAGTTGAAAATCTTTAAGGCATCCCAGTTCTGACTTCCAAAGGTTGGGGACTTCTTCGCAGAGTTCTTTGCATTGGACTCGTAGCTTAATGTCAGCCTTGAGATGACTAAACACTGCGTTGCAACAAATTACATTGTCCATTGCCTTATCCACGGAGATTCCCAACTGATTGGTTGCCTCTCGTCCCAAGAGGTTCAAGTCAGGAATGTCGGTTACCGTAAATCGAACGTCGCAACCAAACTCTGACCCTTGGCAACGAGTATTCCCAACGAAAGTGCCTTTCACTGACAAATCATGTTTGCTGGCGGTCTCATAGCGGCAGCAGGGGTTATCTAACTTCGGCCGTCCCAACCTATGCCAGTGGTCAGTGGATATGAAATTAAATTACCTGTAGTGGCGGTATCCAGCTCAAGCACGCACCGTTTGCCATCAATCTTTAGTGGTACTTCAAGCTTTGGCATATTGTCGTGGGATTCCTTGACCAAGTTTATGAATTCAATTCTTTTCACGGAATTTTTGCTGGCCTTTGATGTAGAAAGCTTCTTTTTGCGGCAGACCTTCTCCAAATGACCCTTGAGAGCGCAATGGTTGCACTTAGCCTCTTTGAATCGGCAATCGTTTGCCTTGTGGTTCTGTTGACCGCAGCGGTAGCAGGTTACCTTTGTCTTGCCCGAATCACTGAAATTCTCTCAGGATTCCATTGCATGGGCCTTGTGATGCTGCTTCATCTTATTTACCGGCTTTGGCTTGGAGCCGCAGACGGTTTCTTTGGCGAATTTAGCGGTATCTTCCGTTTCAGTTGCGATTTCAATTGCGCGAGCGAAATTCAGTTCGTCGTCTTTGATCTTGAAAAGGGCCTTGAGAACGGCTTCATTGTTGATAGAGCAAATGAAGCGAGCGCGCAATGCCTGGGGGTCCTTAATAGACGCAAAGTCGCACGTTGAAGCGTCTTGGCGAATGCGCGCCGCAAGTTCCTGAGTTGTTTCGCCGGGTCTGCGCTGCAAATCGCTCCAGAACTTGAATTGTTCCTGGACGATGAAATGTTTTGGATCGAACTGATCTTTCATGAAGGCGACTATTTCGTTAAACTTCAGTTCGTTGATATCAGTAGGAGGGTTCTTTTGAGCCGTGAGATTAACCAATAGCTTCTACGTAGTGGGTGATTGGTTCGTAAGAAATACTTGAGCTTTCTTATTGTCCGAAACAGAATGAGCGCCCAGGAAGGTGCAGAACCTAGCGTAATGACCGGTCTAAAGTTCAGACGTTGAATCAAAAGGAGTGAAGTTCGGAGCCACCGAGGTGACAGTTGAAGTAGAAGTTACAGTCGTACCTGACGTGATCTTCCCAAGTATACTTTCGAATCTTGTCTGATCGTCCTTCCGTTGTTGCACCATCTTCAGCATCATTTCTTGATGTTGCTGAAGTTGTTGCTGCATGAGTACCATCAGGTCCTTGAATTCGGCCATGATGCGATGACTTCGATCTTGATCAATCCGTTGACTATGTGGCAGTCGATTGTAGTATTGAACAAGATCCTACTCAGTGCGCCAGAAAGCTTCTGTTCTATTCTCACAGGCGAAGATCCACGTTGAGTTGTAGAAAACAAACGTTTATTGAAAGCCAACAGAAGTAAGTGAACAAAACGTAGTACACAAGACAGTAAAAGTAACGCTGAATCGAGACAATAAGAAGCAGTAAACACAACAGTAATGAAACTGTAGTTCAGCAGTAACTAAACAGTAACTCACGTTGTGGTAAGCAACCGTCTTTAAATATAATCAAAGAATCTTCCAGAATAATCATGACATCAGTCTTCGAAATCCGTAGAACATTCTAGAAGGATCGAAATGCCGTCACTCCACGTGTGAGGATGTCCTCGTACATCATAGGAGCCTCCAGAACATGATCGAATGTAATTCCAAAATGTTCTGGCGAAGCAAATCCACAACACCACCTTCGCCAAAATTGCGTCTAGCATTGATGCTTCCAATCCAAAATTTTATTTCCTCTATTAACCGGTCCCTAATTCATCCCTTCTTCTTTCAGTTCGTTTCGTCCCTTATTTATTTCTTCTTTTAAATATCCATCCTTATTTACTCTTCTTTACCTGCCGCTCTTCTTTCTTTGTCCGGGGGGAGTTCTTCAGATTTAGACATTGAAAGTTCCTGAAAATAGTACGGGATTAGGCAAATATACAAGTATACAAGTACAACAAAACAACACAAAAATATATAAGTCAAATTGCGGCGTTTTGAATTTATGACTTTTTCTTTGGTTCCAAAACAGGTTCTTTCCTGTTGGCGTATTCTTTGGCATTGTTTTCTTAATTCGGTTCGAATAGTTTTACTGAAAATCGTTTTGAAGCCACCGAGAATTCTTCGGGTCGACGACCCTCCTTGGGTTGAGATCGGTTTCGATTTACCGCTTTTTACCGTTGGTTTTGCGCCGGTTCTTTATGGACTGTTCTTTGTTTGATATAGTCGCACCGATGTTGTTATTGCGTCGTTTCGTATTGGCATCGATTCTTTGTTCGATTTGTTCTGATTCGTTCATTTTCGGTTCTTTGGTCGTTACTGACTCCCAGTTCTTTGTTGATACACCGAGTCTTTTTCGTTGTTGGTATTCAGGTTCTTTTTCCGATTCGTTCTTTTCGTCGTTGAATCGCTCTTTGTATACCGGTTCTTTAAATCGTTTCCGGTTTCGTCGTTGTGTTCGTTCTTTATTTTCGTCATTGATGTTTTCCTTGGATACCTTCCAATCTTATTGGTCATTATCGAAAGATGTGGATTCCGAGGCCTCTAGTGTACCCGAAAGGAATATGCCTGGTTTCATCTTCTTCCATTTTTTCGCACTTATATGTATGCCCGAAAGGAATGCCACCTCCTCCATATAGTTACGATATTATAATTGTTCGATACTTTGGAATTCGCCGTGTTTATTTTGTGTATCCAAAGATTGTTGCTGTGCCCTGTAGATTCCTCGCGACAGTACTTCTTTGATGTGGCCGATAAACCAGCGGACTCTTTTCTTTGCTCGCTTATTTTCTTCTTCTGTAATGATGTTCTTGTTGTGGGTTATTCTTTTTATATAACCAAATGTGATTCCATTATTGACAAACGTTTCTTTGTCTTGGAATATTTCTTTAGTTATTTTTCCACTGTTTTTGTACTTTCCAATCGTTGGTTCCGCGATGTTCTAGAAACGATGCACTGAATCTTCCTGTCCATTACGTCGGCGTAGTGGATTGGTATGGCCATTAATTCTGGCAAATTTGTGTTTGTCCGGTCTTTGTCTTGATAAACTCTGTTATCCATCTTTGTACATTTTTGATATACTATTGTACTGTTTGCCGATATTCTTCTTCCGTCTCTTCCAGCGATTACATTTGGTCCGGATTGTTGCCTAGTTATCTCGTACTGCCGTAAGCATTTATACAATTCTATCTTCTTTGGTCAATGCTTTTTGATGTAGTGTTTCCGACCATTTGTTTTGTACTTCATTTGTGATCTTTTTCATATTCGCTTCGGTTATAATTTCGATATAACACAATTCACTCCACAGTTTATATTCTCATAATTGCAGTCCGTCGGGAAGTACCTCAGCCCACCCGAATACCTCTTCGCCTGGTTGTTTTTTCGGAATATCGTGTGGTATTAGTGAAAATTCAATTTCCATCATTTTGTCTTGTCGTTCGATTCTTTGGATCCGATATACTTTTTCCGCCGTACGTTTTGTAGTTGTTTCATTAGCGGTTATACTTGCAGTTCCTTTATCCTTTCCTGCAATTCTTTTATTTGTTCATCTTTTACCGCCACTTGGTTCTGTATTTCGTTCAATTGTGCTTTCGCCACCAATGTTTCTTCTTTTGTAAATGTTGCTTCTGTGCGGGCATCGTCTTTAAATACTGTTCTTTGCTCGTTCTTGAGATTCTTCGCGTTTTCTTGATAAATTGAGCGAATCTTGGTCATTTACTGCTTGGTCATGTGCCGCTTGTAACGCATCTTCATTTTCTCGGATTACTTCGTATAGTTTGTTGCTCTCGTCTTGGTTTCAGTTGTACACTTGATTCAATTCGGAGATCGTGGTTTTTTCTCTTGGTCTTGTTGCTGTAGGTCTTGCACAGGTTCTGATGAGCTGATCGTGCCTCTTCCGTTATTGGGATCGTTTCCAGAGCTTTCATGATGTCACTTTCGGTTCTTTCTTGTCCGTCCGAAGCATTAGGTTCTTTTTTTGAGTAGTTTTCTTTTTCTTGTATTCGTGGATCTTTTCTTTGGTGACTTGTCTTTCTCTCGCTTTGTTGCGGACGTTGTGGTGGTTTGGGTACTTCCTCGTTTTGTTGTTGTTGTTGCAAGCTTTTGCCATACCTTCGTGGGATGGCTGCATTACTTCGATCCACCGGTCTTTCGGGACCACTGGTTCCCGGCATTTCTCTTCTGTTTTAAATGGAACTTCTTTTTGTTCGTCCTTTATTTTCTTTCGGATAGCGCGTTCGATTTCTCGCCAAAGTGCCCTATGTATCTATTATTGTCTTTGATGCGTCCACTTTTCTTGCCCCTTTTTTCTTTTCCTTTCATCGTTTTCTCTATAGAATTGTTCTTTTTCTTCTTCCTTGGTTTTTCTTATACTTCAATCTTTATCTACGAAGTATTGTTTTGACGGCCCATGTCACCTTTAGAGGCCGGACGTTATAACGTTAGAAAAAAGAACAGCTTAGAGCGGGGGGTTCGGGATGCAATTTCGTATAATCTACTGCTTGGCCTTTTACTTAATTCTGCTTCTTTTATTTGTCGCATTATTTCCGTCAATAATACTTGCTCACTTCCTTCGTTGTTAATCTCTTCAAAGATTAACGCCTTATCTATTATTATTTCTTCTTCTTCCTCGCTGTAATCCTGTTCTTCCGAGTGTTCGATTTCTTCTTGTGGCTTTGGGTCTACTTCCGGTAGTTCTTCCCTTTGTTTTTCTTTCTTTTGTGGCGTTGTTACTATCGCTTTGTTTCGTTTCGGTTTCTTTAAGTTGTGTTTCCCGATGAGCTACACCCGAAAGGAATACGTGCTCACCAGGTCGCACTGTTTCTTGTTCTAGTACTTTGTTAATTGTTTACACCCTATTTGAATGCGTACCCACCAACTTGTACTTTTTCTTGTTCCATGACGACATTTTGTATTTGTGTCCCCTCACGAGTTGCAACCGATAGGAGTGCGTGCTCGTCATGTTACACTTTTTGCATATCCTTTTTTTCGGAATTCCATCAATGCCTGTTGGTTTTGATTGATTTTTTGCATTGGTTGTTCACTTTCTTTCTGATCCTTCGAAAGTGTCGCCATTAACATTTCCCAGAACTCGTCTTTCTTTCATGCGTCTCCTCGTCATTTTTTTATTATCTGTTGTCGTTTTTCTATGTGCGTGTACGTTAGATATTAACCAGTCGTCGGAATAATATGGCTGTCGTCTATGCCGATATCATGCAATGTAAAAATGACGAGATAGCTACCTTCTGGTGGCGGGTTCAGGCTGCGCGAATCTAGTTCAATTGTCGCATAACAATATAATTTAAAAAACAGAACTAGAATTAAAACAAAACCAAACTAAACTAGTTTAGCCAGTGGACCAGACGAATGAATTTTATGTAAATTAGGTAGAATTCAGGACAGAAATAAGGAAGAAAACTAAATAAAATGAGCGGGAGTGGGTAATAAATTAAAAATTCACAAAATTTAAAGGTTTTGATTTCTCGTGGGATTTGGAACTGAAATGGATTTTTGGCCGGTTTTGGACATAAAAACCCTTGGAAAAGCTTGGGAGACCCCCGACGCACACAACTGAACGTAAAGAAGCCATCAGAAGTAGTAGCCATGTTATCATATTTTGGTAATTTTTAATAAACACAAATTTATATTTTTCATTTTGAAATTTTTATGGTGTGCTTTTTTCAGTATGGTACCCATCAGAATCTTTGTATGTTTTCTTGGTGTCGCCCACACTTGCCTATAACGTGTCCTTAAAGCGTGTACGATCATATTTCAGTCCAGATGGTACATTGTTGAAACGCAAATTTTCGGAATTAATGTCTGCTATACCTAATATAAAACCAACGGTGATTAGCCTACCTGCTGCCTTACGACGAGCTCCGCCTTAGCCGGCGGAGCCTCGACACCAATGGCTAAATGATTAACAGTACATCAGTCGTTCCCTTCAGTGTTTGCTTGAGCGAGACTCTCGCAGTGGGTAAATGTCAAACCTAGCTTATTTTTTAAAGTTTAATGGAAAACCATGTAACTTTATGGGCGTCGACAGGGGAGGGTTACCCACCCTCTAATAGTAGGACCCCGAAGACACATTTAGACCCCATTTACGAAGGATCCAAACCCCCTCTGGCCTTCCTACCTGCGCTTCGCGCCGAATGCACGCGAAAATTTTGAAGTATAACTGGCAAAAAAGGTGAAAGATGGCAAAATTGGGGTAAAATTGCTTAAAAATAGCAGAAGTTATGAAAAATTTATCGCAAATTGGCAAAAGTCGGGGGAAAATTTTTGAGCACCTCAATATTGCAGGCATTTAAAACCTCCCGACCTCTCACCCACGACGACTTCCCCCAGATACCATGTAGTCGTCCCCAAACTTATGGACTTTTCGACACGTATGATGTGACATTTTTTGTAGCTCCAAATGCTACACGGCGGCAACTCAGGCGACAATGAACGTAAACGCAGCAAATGAGAGTTACAGCTTGCTTATATTGTATTGCATGAGAAAGCTAAAAACCAGAAAGTCTTGATAAAATTAGCGTAGTAGCAATAATAACTACGTTTGCCTATTAGTAGTAATTTATGGTGCAACTTACCATAGGCCCATTGGTTGAACCAGGCTGCCAATATATGCTGGTGATGCTACCGCGAAGATGTAGTGTATTTTACAAAAGTGTAATTAATTCTGTTGTGGGCGCTAAAACTTTTGGTACAAGTTTTAGACTGCAATCAGGTGCGAATGTACTCATACTGTTGTATCCTAACTTTGTCGAAACCATATTACAGTGTAGTAACACTTGCTATAAGTACATATCTTATTTGCCCTTCGTTTTGAATAATATTGGAACATTTATTGTATTTTGTCCAATGCGGTCTTAGACAGAATCATTGGGTACGGATTAGTAATTTTAGTTAACTCCACCGTGAGATACGTTTATAACTCTACGGTGCAATACTTTAACCAGCTTTGTCTTAAGATAATATGTTTATAATTGCTGGTAAGATTTAATATATAACTCCACAGTAATATATTTTCTTTTCGCGTGAAAATACAGATAGACTACATAGCTATAGATTTCATATTTGGTAGCTATTTGTTTAACTTAATTTGGTATGGCGCAAGCGCTGCCCATAAGATTTCAGGAACATATGCAGGTAAGATTTCATGATATGCAAATTATAATAAATGTGGTTATTCGTATATTTATTATAACTGGGCTTCTATTAAACAGCTTCTATAGCATTTTTTCGCTGACCAATTGTACTTAAATTTATAAGCATGTGTAGTGTCATAAGTTTGAAATGTCACTGCACCTTTCGGGACTCGAACATACGGGCTTTCATAAGTCCTGCTTAGCTAGCTAATTACTGCACCACATGCGTTTTCTATCAATATAATTTGTTGCAGGGACGTCCCGGCTTATTAAAAGCGGAAGGGGCCGGGCGTTTACAATCATTTTATAATTCTTCCAGGTTTGTCAGCGAAAAGTTCTCCTGCCCATCTCTCTAACGGCACCCCGGATTTACTGCATATTGCGCTATGCGCTGTAATGCAATGCGTCTTATATATGTATATTTTATAACTATTCTGTATATATAACTTATATATTATAATATACCGCCAAAGTTGACATTCAACATTGCCCCTGGTCGGTGAGACGGTATCCCGACTGCCAAGCAGAATTATATTCCGGTTATTTATTGTGGTCATCATATAATATGTTCGAAAAGTGACTGCCCGTGCCCGGACTTCAACCAACAGCGTTCCGAAGTGCTGTCCAGCGTGCTAACAACTACATCACAGTGACGAGTTTCTAATCAATATAATTTAGAAATATATATTGCGGTATGCGCTATAATACAATTCTCGTTATAAGCTACTGTACAAACATACACAATATACCGTATATATATCGTCAGGGGGGTTAATTCTATACATTAAGGGGTCCCTTAATAGAGTTGCAAAAGTTAAAAAATAATACCCGGACCCGGACCCGGAATTTTTGGAAAGAAATACCCGGACCCGGAATTTTTGGAAAGAAATACCCGGACCCGGAATTTTTGGAAAGAAATACCCGGACCCGGAATTTGTTGGAGGCAAATACCCGGACCCGGAATTTTGAAACAAAAATACCCGGAATACCCAGAAGTTGACGAGAGAATAAAAATTGTAAGGGGGTAAAATAGCCAGGGCCATAATGTCGAAACAATGGAGAAGATGCGCACCTACTAGAGGCGAGAATACTGAAATTCCTAGGCTCGCTTCTAAAATAGAAATATACTCGCTTGTTTACATATCTTTGCAAGGCGTTAACAACGTACGAACTGTCACAAGGTTTTTCAGTCTCGGTTTCTAAACCATGCGTTGTTACTCTCGTGCTATACGTCGTATATATAGTACTTAGGTACAAAACATTCGGAATCGATTGCCAGCCCTAACCACCTTATTTTTGACCTTAGCTTTTTGCACAAAAGAACGCAATTATTGCTACACGCTAACGAACGCGATCAGGTATAAACGCAATATCAAGAAAGGAATGCTGTTTCATTTCAACGCTTTACATGATCCAACGCCCTTGCTCAATGCGTATATATGGCAACAGCAACACTGTTGAACTTTGGGCCGGGTATTTTTACAATTCCCGGACCCGGACCCGGAATTTTCTTTGGAAGAATACCCGGACCCGGACCCGGAATTTGTTGGAGGTAAATACCCGGACCCGGACCCGGAATTTGTTGGAGGTAAATACCCGGACCCGGACCCGGATTTTTCTTCGAAAAATGCCCGGAATACCCGGACCCGGACCCGGCTGCAACTCTATCCCTTAAGCAAAAACGCTAAGTTTTATCAAATTTTGTTAAATTCGACATTTTTTGTATTCCCAAGGGTTAGTTACCTAGTGATTTAAATTTCTTAATTAGTTTTTTAAATAATCACATACTCCAGTTTTCTTGGTACATACTTTTATTTTGCTTTATGAGTACGTATTGTTATTGTCAATATGATAGTGCCCAGAGTAGCTATCCTTAATTTATGGTAATATCCGTAGTAATGGTATATATGTTTATACCATGGAGTGACCGCTTTACATTTGGTCGAGATATCCAGAGTCACGAAGGCGGTACCATGAAGTAAGAATTCTTGGGACAAAACTATCGGTAGCAGACGAGACGAACCGTCTTGGTAGGGCGGAGTTTCCAATAGTGACCACGAGTTCCATCTGGTGCCAGACAAAACATGTTTGTCATATCATAGTCGACCAATTCACCCGTTAGCTTATACATCATGATCAGAACATCCCTGTGCCCCTTCGCGTTTAATGTTTGCAAATGGAGGGCCTCTAGTTGGTTGGTATACGCTTTGGAAGCCAGATCTGTAATCATTTCCTTGAAACTCGTTCAAAAATGACAATACCCCGAACTAAATAAGGGTTCCATGAATAAGAAACATATTCAAGCCTTGAGCGCACTAACGACTTATAAAGGGCCACATAGCCAGCATCATCCAAACACAGAAAGGATCGTCTAATTAGACATATCAATTTATTGCAACTTTCGCACAATGTTTGGACGCCTTCAAATCACATGATATTATCACAACAAGTTCTTCACACACACGTCCCCAAATTTTATTTCAGTGCAGTCAACGGCATATGTAATACCCGGATTGCAGTTAACGAAGTGAATACATCTGGACTTTTCCACATTAAATTTCATCCCTACGTCTGTGCATCATCGATTGAAACAGTTAAGATCAAGCTGCATCCCCTCGGTGTCCACAAAGCTGAACTGGTGGTGGATGCGGTATATCAGCTTTGTGTCATCTGCAAACTTCATCACACTAGGTGCACCAGCTTCATTGATATCATTAATGAGAAATAAGAACATTAGCGGGCTAATGACGCTTTCCTGCGGAACGCCAATAATTACGGCTTAATTCACCAATACTGTTTGCGAATGACCTCTCAAAAACGGTTTCAATCAGGAAAGACTCTTGCCTCTGACTCCCTACGCTGCTATCATTTGCAACAGACGTCAGCGTGGAACCTTATCAAAAGCTTTTCTAAAATATAGGTATATATATATAACATCCACTGCATCACCATCATCGACGATTCTAGCAAAGTTGTCGATGAAGTGGATCAACCGCAGTTCGCAGAAGCGACCTTTTGTAAAGCCATACTGCGTGTCATAAAATAGTTTACGAAACTGGATATGCTCAAGCAATGTTCGCCTTAGCATCCAGTACTACCAAACAAAAGCAAAGATTACTCAGCAAATAGAGTCGATGTGGCTTTTATATGTTGGGTTGGGTGACCAAAATATGCTCTGTTGTTCCTGAGAGGAGGAAAATCGGAAAAATGGGAACATGAAAATGCATCCAGCATAGAGGAAATCGCAAAATATAGACTGCACTTGCTATAGCGGCGTCAGTGGCATCTTGATTATGTCGTTAGGAAAAAGAACGTCTTAGTACGGGGGTTCGGGCAGCCGAAGCCCCTTGACATTAAAAAAGCGGGGGTTCGGGGGCCTAAGCTGAATCATAACAGAAACGCGAGACAACATATATATGTATCAATATTTATTTTCGATATTTTAGCGTGAAATAATATGCTTGGAGGTCGTCTTAGTGCCCGCCTCATCTCGCTATAGGTGCCGCAGCCACCTCCCCTCCGAGGCCCAGCGCCCATCCTCGGCGCATCTACCACGAGGTGCTGCACCCCGCACCACGAGGAGGCGCCACACCCCTTCCGGAGGTACAGCAGCTCTGTCCCCCCGAAGTGCCGTCCGTTCCAAAGCGTCACCTCCCTGCCCCTCACCCCACCGAGGCGCCCCACATATCCCTCCGACCGCAGCCTTTTCCGAGATTCTGTATCCCCATTCGGAAGCGTTGCACCTCACCTCCCCTAGGCGCCGCAGCACCCCCGGCGAGGTTCTGCACCCTCCCCGTGATGCAACGCTGCCTCTAATGCGCAGCTCCCCCAGACCTGTCGCCGTCCCAAGCGCCACCTGGGTACGACTCACGAATCCCGCTGAATAAGTGCATGCTTCTAGGCATACAATTAAAGATACATTAGTTTACAACTAAATAAAAATACTAGCTGCATGGCAAGTACTTGGAAAGCCATGTAGGTAGCTATCAAAAATTTATTTAGAAATATAAATATATCTTTCTTTATTTCGTTGTCTCGAGAATAAAACAAACATAACGTAGCCGTTTGAAGGGGAATGGAATAATATGGACTGACACGTGCCTATTCTATGTACCAGGGAATGTGCTTGCGGAATATAACTCTGCTTCAAACATAAATGTCTGTTCAGTCAAGGCCGTGTTCTTAACATTTTTCTTAATTTAATGGGCTTCGTTCGTGCAGTAAATCTTATGCCGCTTAAAACTAAATAAAAATAAAGGACCAACGTTGTCTTGTTTCCGATGCAGACCAACATTTATTTTTAAAACGGTACATCTCCAAAAGAAAGTAATCACTCATTTTCAAAAATTCCAGAAAACTTTTTTAAAATGCACCAGTATCGGTACAAAACATATGATAGGGACACTGCCGTGACCCTATAATTGATCAGAATGTCGGTTTTTGGACACCCAGAGCAAAAATGTCTTCCACTATACATCCTTACGTATACTGCGTTAAAGTGAATGCGCTTACAACACATGGAGCGTAGAACAAACGCGTTCGCTCTGTCTCCAGTCGCCTCCATTTACTACACATACGTTTATTACATGTTGCACATTTCAACTTCTGTTGGAAACTTGAAATTATTGGTGTATATGGTTCTATGAGAAAGTAATATATATATACTTAAGGTAATTTTGTGATAAGTGGTCAGCGACACTGTTTAGGTTAGTGTTTTGCAAAAAGTGCCCGTTAGTTAGATGATAATGATGATAACTTTCTAATCAGAATGCTATAAATGAGACAAACTATGATACTGTTCATGCAGCTGCAATAAATACAGCTCGTTCCCAAGAAAGCAGTTTATGGCTACGTTGCAGATAACGTTACTATACATTAATGTAAACTGATTTACAAAGTTTACAAGCGCACTGGCTGGTGCTTGACGCAATTTATGTTAGCCAAGCTTACGCTAAGTACTTTTACGTAATTCATACTCTGTTACCGAGTTGGACGGTTTAATTTGAACATACCCCGCAGACTTATGAATGTGTAAAATAGCTGCTACAAGCATCGACCTGGTTTTGTTTTGTTAACAAACTCCTGCAGGTCGGTATGGTTTTTGCCCTTTGCCGGAGCCGCAACCGGAGCACGATTTTCGACGAAACGGTAAACGGAATTCCGGTTACTCCCTATGGCATACTTATGGTTCCTGACCCAAAATTGCAAAATTTTTTCTGGCGTTCTGGACGGCTGAAAACATGGGTTTTCAGGCATTTGGAAATTTTTGCCGGTGTTGGATTTAGTCTGTGACCACTGGTTCTACTGGTACGAAAGTATGGCGTCTCCATGGTTCCTCGACCCAAAATTCCTAATTTTATTGTGGCGTCCTGGGAGGCTGATAACTCGCACTTGGCGGTTTTTGGGCATGAAAAACTTATTGACGGTGTTAGTTTTGTTCTAATTTGTGCGGTATATATTGTGTGATATCTGCATATAGCTTATCGATGTATGCCATCTAGAGCTGATTTTTTGTGCACCTAAAAGGCGTATAGCAAATGGTTCTAGGATTATCTTGTTCTAACGACGCACTTGATTCAGGCATAATAACTCTTCTCAATATTTTCTGCTTCGTTGATTATATTTGAATTAAGACGAATTAATAATATGTTGCGCCTATAACTACCTACGAACACAGTTAATATTCAAGAGTAAACTATGGGTGCAATAGAGAAGTTCTGTCGCAGAGTAGTTGATTTTGAGAATAAAGGGGTGACTGCTTAAGAAGGCACCAGCTATCCATATCTTATCTAAGCACCCGAAGCCTTCGCGATTGAACTAATATACTCGAAGAGTCGACGATTCCTTGCATCGTTTTTGTATTCAAGTTTTCAGTAACGGCAGGTACCTAATCCGGCGATGGATAATGGTTGGAATTGTCCTGTTCTGCGGTCCATACATGACACGAACATTAAGTCTGGCGAAGTGCCACATAGTTGAAACCGTTTAAGTTCTGTTGGCGGACCACAAAATTCGAAACACGTCATCTCAATCGTTGAATAAAACAATTTTACCTACATGTTTAACATATGCAATGTTCCAAACAGACAATAACATGAAGACAAAACATTCAATTCAACATAAAAATTATTTTTCTAAAGGGCCCTCGCGAACCGTGGCATCAGTCGGTGCCCCGATTCAAAATTCACAAAGGGTCGACTTTGGGCCTGCCACGCACCTCCCTGGTTAAATAAGACAGGCTTTAAGACGTATTTCCACCACATTACCTACATTTCCTAACTCATTCATTGATGTCTGGCTTTGTATTTGAAATTTATCCGCGTAACGTCCCCTTACAGCGGAAAGCTTGCACTTGTTTGTACGGTTAATGCCTATGTTTGCATTGCTATCACACTACTGTAAATGCGTTTTGAAATAATCTTTACATCTTTAGGACATGTAATAACATGTATATTTTATTTCAGCTACAAAATGTGGGCGTCAACGCGGCGAATATTGGATTTGCAACGCTCACAATGGAGTCGGACAAATATTTGTGCGTTCGAGAAAAGGTAATTCCATTCATTAATGTGCGGGTATTCTCAGTCGTGCAGCGACGCACTTAAACACGGATCATAAAGTAAAAACATTACTATTTCGGCTATTTGTCGGACTTAGTAGTCAGATATTATATATACATAATGGGTTTTATTCCATATTATGAGAGCTATAATGATTACGGCCGTAGCTTTCGTTTTTGTATATAATTACAGCTGTTCTTAGTTATAATGTTTTAAATACTTGGCTTTGTATAACTTAATTTTTAACAGTATGTTTTGATTATAGTAATGAATATTGTTAGCAGCAACGCACTATTTTGACCAACCCCCTTCTTCCTAAAAATTTGAAGAAGATTTTGCTGTAGTTGCACGCGTATAAATCGTGGCTTGATGTATTTGCTATCTAATTAATGTGCAAACAACAACTCCGGGGTTGTTTTAGAGGGGGAAGGGAGGGGGCGACCCCAAGGATCGGCTCCCCCTCCCGGCGAGCTCCCCCCTAGACACCGACCCCTACTTTTTCGCAAAAACGACCCCTTAAAATTTGTTTTTTTAAAAAATTGATCCCTTAAGGGTCACTATAAAATTTAAAAATGGCTGAAAAAAATTGTTAAATTGTAAAAACGGTAATATTTCGATTTTAAAAACCTGTATAACGTAAGTCTGAAATACGTAACAATATATACACGCATATCATAGGCTAAACGATCAATTATTTTGGTCAGCAAACCTAAAATATGCATGTATATATAAATATTATGGCCAAAACTGAAAAAACCAGCGCCACAGAGGTATGTTGGGACACCTGAAAGAAAAAATATATTGTATTAATTTTTATAAAATTACTGACCACTTAAGGGGTCATGACCCCTAGTGTCCGAAATGACCCCTTGCGACTGACCCCTTAGGGGTCAGTAAATTTTTCCGTTTACCGACCCCTATCTGGTAGGGCCTAAAATAACCCCGGCAACTGGTGGATAGATTCTAAATGTATAAGTCACAACTTTCGTGAAAGTTTTAATCTTGAAATGTTATTACATTGTAGGGCCCTAGTACTTAGCGAGTAAGCGTGTTCGACGTATATAAGCATAATGACATTTTTCGTGTCCAGCTACCCCAAAAAACATATGCCCATCTGTAGCCCCTCCACATACAATTTAAACGTGAAAAGATTTCACAATTTTGTGCTAAAATTTAACATTTGTAGCCCCACGCAGCACTTCATAGTGATAACGATGTATCAATGTATATATATACTTTTAAAACATTGAAACCAACGTGTTTACTTTGGTGAAAAACCTGTGTACCCATTATTAACCCCAACAAGCAAGACACTCATTTATAATTTCGGTTTTGGTTGTTTACTTGTTTCAAACTATATTACGTCACACATGGGCTTGTTGTCAGTGAAATCTTGTCCACTAAAGTACCGCGCCCATCCATTTTATCAGTTCACGCTACCTTCTCAGCCGTGGTTTAAGTTAAATATTTTAAAAAATCTAATTTCCAAGGGGGATTTTATTCTTGATCGTTATTACTTCAATGCATGGCACCATCTAATATTCCAGTTACAGCATTTTCTATATGTGTTCCCGCTAGCTGATTGATGCCACTGACAAGAATTGTATGAGCCTATAATAGTGAGTAGATTCGAAATGGTCAAAATACCAAGGCCTCCAACGTTGATCGAAACAGAGCGAGTCAAGCGAGCGCAGTTATCAGTGAGCTAACTAAGAAGAATATCGTGAAAATTTATTTTTTGTCTGTCACTATCATTCATAATATTATCTTCTGATGGATGGATTTCGATAGAATTTTTATTCGGTATGTAGCAAAAGTGATGACAATCTTCAGGTATGAACCCATCTTCGGGACTCAAGATTGCAAAAAACAGGGTTTTAAAGGTTCTTTGCCAAATCTGGCCATTCGGATACCAATATCTTGCGTATCGAAAATGTGCAACTCGGACCCGGCCAATTGAGATCTGCAAATTTGCTGAGACCACAACTTTTTGTGGGACCACTCCCTGGGCCGCTGTGGGCCCGAATATTGGTGGTCGACTCTTTGCCAGAAATAGCGATTTTTCAAATTTGGACATGTTGTGTTTTTACCTTACAATGAGTAACTATTAGGTCATCAAGCACGCTGAATACCCTGGGTTTACTTTCTAAACTCCAGCTTGACTATGTTGTTACTATTCATGGCGTTCAGGGGACATATGGTCGACGAGCCGAATATAAATAATCTAGTACATTTTCTTTGGTTATGTATTGCGTGCGTTGTATCAAGAATTCTATATAGGTGTTTCGGTAGACTGAATACGAAGGTTTTATTATAGGCCATCACGAGTTTCTTATGCCTCATGCCATTTCAGACGATTTCATTGAGGTTATGGTAAAAGAACTTAATTTTCAGAATATGGTATCTATTCCGAAGTTTGGTTATGTATCGCGTATAGGGCACCAAGACTGGTTCTTTTATAGGATTTTCGTACGCTGCATACGATAGTTTGGTTATTTAAAAACCAGCACAAATACTTTACGCTTTGTCAGTTGTTTTGGACGGGTTTAGGTCGACGAGCTGTTAGGGTTGCCAATGGTTTCAAGTTCCAAAAGTTTTAGCGCGCTATATATACATCAAACAGAGCTTGTTACGTGTGCTTACACAAAATGAATCGTCATCCCTCCGTTTTGCCTTCGCATGCGAGGTACTAGTTTTTTGTATGAAATGGGGTAGGAAGCATTGCAACACAAATACATTGCTTGGTGCATAACTACATTTTATTATATATAGGTGGAAAAATTTGCGAAAATTCCTCAATGTTATATGCGCAACGGGCAGGCAAAAAATAGCTTTCGGACAATTATGTATAAACTATTTGAATAAGCTACTGGCGTCGTCTCAGTAACAACAAATAGCTGTTTTCTCATCCACATGGCTAGTCAACGTTTTCAAAATTCATGTCAAAAACCCACGAAATTCTTGTTGGACACTGAAGAAAGACATTATATGCAGTTCTCAATGAGTAACCGGAATTGCATTTTTTAGTTTGAACCGGGAGTGAAACCAGAACATAGTCTTGTCAACAAGGTAAAATAATAGAAAGTATTAACTAGTATCTCGCGTGCGAGGGCGAAACGGAGTGAGCTTGGTTTCATTTTTAAGTTGTCATTTTGTGTAATCACCTGTAACAGGTTGTGTTTGATGTATATACCAAACTAAAACCTCTGAACCCTGCACATATTGAAAATCTCGTCGATCCGTTGAAAGCAACTGACGGAGCATCAAGTATTTGTGCTGGTTTCTAGATTGCCAGACAGACTATATTTTGGAAATCGGGTTCATTGATCCTAAACACATGGATAACCCATGAAATAGCGTGAACGCACGCAATAGTATCAAACCTATTAGCCACATAGCAAGGGTTTCCACAGTCACATATATAACTATTACAATTAACCCCAGTTTAGCCAAGTATTCAATAGTACTATCATAATTTGCCATTATTAGGCAAACGTCAACAAATTTTACATTTAACTCTCCAATTACTGCGACTAGCCATATTTCGAATATATATAATATCTGAAAAATACTAAATTTAAGGCTTAGGTTGAGACTTGTAAGGCTTATGTTCTTCCACTAAACATTACGCTGCAATGTATCAAACATATCTAACCAAATTTCAAAATATCCATTTTTGCTTGCACTGCTAATGAGTGACTTCATATCTTGTTACAAGGACGACATATTGAAATATGCCATACTATCTTAGATAGGCCAATGCTTTTTCTATAATATATAATTTGAGCCAAATGGGTCCATCTAATCGAGGGTTACTGTAAAAACAATCGAAAGTTACTGTAGAAAAATCAAAATCCATTTTTTTTAATTTTTGACCCCTGACATTAGAACTCTGTTAAAGAATATAGAAAGATGGATCCCTGAAAGGTTTTTCGATTGGAAACAGCGGAAAAACTGACCCATTGGGGAAGATTCGTAAACGATATTAAGCGAAGCTTTTGGGGAAAAATATATCAAAAAAGCCCATACCCCAAAAAACTCAAAAGAAAAGAACAATAATGTAGCATCATCGGGAGACTACCCCTGAAAAGGGACGACACCGGTCTCGAAGACACCTCTTTTGCGGGTGAGTCATGATTGTTGGTCCAGAGACTATGGAGGTTGTGGAAAAGATGATGGGACGATGCTTCCGGAGAGCCGAAATACCTCTAAATAAACTGTTTTTTATGCCATATACCAAACTATTGAAGACATTATTTTCTGGTAATCACTCGTAATCACTTTTGATATCGAACAAAAAAATTGTCGAAATCTGCCCATCCGAAAATGAATTACGACTGACAGTGACAGACAAAAAAGAAATTTTCACGATTTTCCCTTAGCGAACTCAGTTGAAGCTCCGCTCGCTTTGCTCGCTCCGTTTCAAATATTTCCTTGAAGCAGAATGCTAACAGCAGTAACAAAATAGCATTTTTACAATACAATAATGTATAAATTTAGAATAAGATGTATTTTTTCCAAACATCAGTTTCTGTTTCCTTGCACGTTAAGGGTATTTTTCGCTCTTGTTTGTTGTTGATAGTCCATGGAATATCATATTACAATTTTCTGTTAAGGTTGGTGAAACTGCGCAGGTTGTGATAATTGATATGGCCGACGCAACGAATCCCATGCGACGTCCGATATCAGCTGATTCTGCGATTATGAATCCAAAATCAAAAGTCATCGCTCTTAAATGTAAGTTGATTCCTTTATGTTATTTTTAACCTTATAGCTTTCTGAAACTTTTCTCTGGCGATGTTTTTCTATGCTATTAGTAGTACTTTTTGGCTTTATACCAGATGACTCCTGCTTCAACCTGGCGAAGCAGAAATACTAGTTGATTTCCTCCTGTTTAGCTGGATGCGGTAACTATGTCCGCCAGCGTATGATGGTGGTCTTGTACTTACAATGTAACGTATTGCCGGGACTTTGCAGTATGTTTAACGTGTTTCCATGCCTTTTAACTTGTTGCATATTATGTATGTTTACCTGGGAGTAACCGGAATTCCGGTTCCGGTATGGTTCTTGCCTTTTGCTGGAACTGCAACCGGAACACGATTTTCGGAACACGCTTCATCTGTGATCCAAACATATGTAATATATATTATACAATGATCAAAAGATTAACTAAGCAATTTGCCGTCTGAAACGTAAGTAGGGCACATAATTTGAGCAGGAACTTTTCATAATAAGCTGCAGGAGTTTGACAAATCAAAGCAAGGTCGTTGCTTGTAGCAGCTATTTTACACATCCAGAAGTCTGTGCGGTACGTTTCGACTAAACCGGTCCAATTCGTTAACAGAGTATGGCTAACGCAGAAGTACTTAGGGTATGCTTGGCTAACATAAATTCCTTCATTAACCCGCCAATGCGCTTGTAAACTTTGTAAATCAGTCTAAATTGAAGTAAACTAACGTTATCTGCAACGCAGCTAGAAACTGCTGTCTTGGCAAAGAACTGTATTTATTGAAACTGTGTGAGCAGCATCACAGTGTGTCCCATTTATAGCATTCTGATTAGAAAGTTATCATCATTATCATCTAACTTACGGGCACTGTTTGTCCAACGCTACTCTGAACAGTGTACCTGGTTAGAAAATTACCTTCTATCTATTATTTTCTCTTAGAATCATATAAACCAATAATTTCAAGTTTCCTACAGAAGAAGATGTAACAAACGTATGTGTAGTAAAGGAAGGCGACTGGAGACAGAGCGAAAGTGTATTCTACGCTCCAAGCTTTTTAAGCATATTCGATTTGACGCAGTGGTGTATAGTGGATGGCATTTTTTGCACTGGGTGTCCAAAAATCGACATATTTGAACGATAAATAAACATTATTAGCTTCCTCAGTCTCTTTAAAGTTTCAGAAAGGCAATAATACCATTGCAAAACATTAGTTTAATTTAAAAGTTATTTTTAATACATTTTAAATCCACTGTACCTTCATTTCTTCCTTCATTTGTTTTACTATGTATAAATTTCGAAGACCAAGTTCCGGATCCGGTTTAAATAGACGGTTCCGGTTGCTGGTTTCGGTTCCGGTTATTCCCTGATGTTTACCTACTGAAAATAGTATTTTTAGCCATCTGTGCATCTTTAATTCAACATTTTGTTATGAACAGCCGAAATTTATACTGCGATATCAATGCCGTCCCCGTAGTTTTTGGGCTATTTTTTGATATTCAAAATTTGAGGCCGAGAAGGAGAAACTGCCAAAATCTTGGGTAGGGGTCTAAATCGTAGGCCCCTCTATCACATCCGTGTATAGAAGGTTAGAACACAACACGTGTATTATAGCAATAACCAACGAATTTGTCCGGAACGCTGCATATGTTCAGTCCGATAACTGTTCCAACCAAAACATCAAATTCACTTTCAGCCCACCCGTACTAGTAGTTTTAGCGAAAGATACTTACGTTGCTATAACAATGTATGTTCAGAAATCTTTGTTTCCAATGTGAAATATTTCCCAGAAATGTGAGAATTAGCGTGCAAATTATCTAAGCCATTCTGATTAAACGTTCGAAGCTGAGTATTTGTTTTGAAGCAAATGTTTTATGCTTCGTTTTAAAACTGTTTGTTTGCGACAATTTTGTACTTTGTGTTACGAATTGCTTAATTCGTTTCACGACAACATCTATGAACATGTTGAAACTTAAAAGCTTTAAAATTAAGCTGCCTCAACGGACTTGGCACATGGTTGGACAACATTTTATGTCCGTTGGTTCAAATGAGATTCTTGACCCAGTCATTCGTCACCATAGCGTGATTACTGCCGGGTCGCGACCCTGTTCGGACCAAATAATTTAATTAGCTGCATCGCCAACGGGTAGCCGAATCCTACAAATTCTTGGAACTTCAAAACATACGGGGAAATGTTGGATTTTGAGATAACAATAGTCTTGGATAATTGCGAAAAAACTAGAACTTTCGCAGCCTTATTTGGATATATGTTTCGAAGGCGGAATTGTTTGCAACAGTGCATATTATGATTAGCTTGAGTTTTGCTCAGCAGCCTTGATTTTTGTGCAAACGCGAAATAGACAGGAAATACTCACTTCTGCCGAGTACCTAAGTATGTGCTTTCGCGTCACACATGGTTTCTTCTGTTTTTTTCAGCGTCGAAAACGTTACAAATATTTAATATTGAAATGAAGTCGAAAATGAAATCATACAACATGCCGGCCGATCAAGATATATCTTATTGGAAATGGATCAATCCGTCAATGCTCGCTTTAGTTACTGAACAGTCGGTTTACCATTGGTCAATGGAAGGTAGGTTAACAAATGATGGATTTATTTACAGTTCTTGTGCATTGTTATAGTTAGCATTGCAAGATGAGAAATGTTCTTTTGCCAGTGTTTTAGGAGACCTTACTGTGTAAAATTTTGATGTTTATAGTTGCATTAAATTGTTCATAGATGTCATTTATTGGCAATAAAAGATATTTTTTTTAATTTTGGTGTATTCTGAGTAGAACGAGCAAACCTATGTTGCTTGAGGTAAATGGTAAATGTGTATGTATCCACGCGAATTATTGAGAACTACTGAAAGTTTGGGAAGTTTTCTTCCTAGATGGAAATACTTTATATTTTCAAATAGTTTATTTGACTTGCTCCTAATCTTACACATAGTATTAATTATTCATTAAAATGATCGATATTATATTCTCACAAAAGTTGCAGTAAAAACCAGACTTGATATGGAGAATTAGATGGTGTTTGAAAAATTGCATCGACATACGGTTACAAGAATACACAAATGCTCTGGAATTAGGTACGTTTTGATTAGGTTATAACGTGTGAGTCCACTACCACTGTTTTCTTTATGTACACAGACAGGATTTCGATACAGAAACACTTAGGTACTGTTCGCGATCACAATTTTATGTTTTCGCACCGAAGTTTGCTGACCGCGTACACATGAAAACACGATTACTAACAGCGTTTTTATACTATAATCGAAACGGAGCAAGGGGAGTTTCCACTGAGGGTACTATGGGGAAAATCGTGAAAATTTCTTTTTTATCTGTCGTAACTTCATAACTCATTTTCAGATGGACGGATGGCTTCAAGTTTTTTGTTCGTAGCAAACATGATGACAATGCCCCTTTTAGTGGAACGCGAACAACTCCAACCCCATCTTCCGGGTCAAAATGGCAAAACCAGGTTTTTATAGATTCCTTGCAAATCGAGCCATATATCAGTGTTTTGCAGCCCTTAAATAGCAACACAGGCATCGCGTCGAAAAATTACAATAAGCACATCGAAATCTACAACTTTCAGACCTTTTTGTCACTCCATGAGCCGCTGTGTTCCCGAACATGGTTCGTTGAACCCTTTGCCAGAAATAGCGATTTTCCAAATTTCGCCGTGTTATTCTCTGTTTTTGCATGACTGTCTATTAGGTTATCAAACACATTGAATACTTGTTTTTTGTTGTGTAGAGTCCAACTAGAATATATGATTCGTTTTCATGGGGTTTTAAAGGTTTTACCATCGCTGCCTGAGATATTGATTATCAATTTTAATTTTGATTATATTAATTATTATTATTAAATAATATTATATTATTTGCTTTAATCTGATATCTCGAATTCCGCTCAGCAATCTCGTTTTTCGACTTAGGCTCAAATTGATATTTGTTTTTGTTGTCTGCAAGCGTCGTTAACCGTTTTCGATGCTCTGTTGTGTTTGATCTGTTTTACAAGCACTTAATTAGTAGAAAATATATTTTCACATTAATTGCAGGTGATAGTGTTCCGCAAAAGATATTCGATCGGCATTCGAGTTTAGCTGGGTGCCAAATTATAAATTATCGCATTGATGCTGGTGCGAAATGGCTGGTACTCATTGGGATTTCAGCAAGGGTATGTTTGTACAGCAGCACAGGTTCCCTTACGCTCGCAAATTGTTCTTAATACAAACTATTTGGCGCGTCGGCTCATACTGCGGAATCGTACAGGAGGCTTTTAGTATGTCAAATGCTAAATGTTTAATGTTGTTTTATAGCTTTGAGTCTGTGATTCTCCCGGTATCTCTTTTTACGAATTGTGTCTAATGTTTGAACTCTCATACGATTACAATTGTTTCGCTATACGATTACCTGGCTTATCTATGAGCTGAAAAATTTCAGCGAGGGCATAAACCGGGAGTCGCCCTGGCCACAAACTGTGGGGCGTTGGATTTTACCAAGGAGTATGAACACGGGGAGCTGTATATACAGCGGGTTCGAAATTCAAATACATTTTTAAATACACTTTTTCTGATGAAAGGCACTAAAATTCTTAATAAGTGGCCTCAGAAACAATGAAATATGGTTTAAAGCAACTTTTCAACCACTTTGTCGTAATTTTATATAAAAATTTTAGCTTGGTAAAGGGATTTTTGTAAAACATTTTTCACCTTTTTGTGCTAACTGGGCTTGTTTTACTGGGGAGAAGCTAAAATGTTGTCAGCCAATACATATTGTTTCCAAGAAACCATGAAAAATGACCATGAACTGTGACACAAATATTCTTTTATAAATACAAGATTTTGCGTTTTGCCATTAATAGCATAATCCTTCTGTGTGGTATATTACCGTCTACTGTAGGGATGCGTTTTTTCATAACGAACTTGTATATAAATACAGTTCATTAATGTATGTACAGCCGAAGTCTAGCCACCAGAGTATGCCATCGTCGCATGTGTAAAGGAGATTTTACGGTGTGCGGTCCTTAATGATTCTGCTATGCCTTAATGTTTACATATTTGGTATTGTTGTTGAAACTGGGTAAGCGTAGCTATCATCGAAGTTTACTCTAACTGCGTTTAGCCTCTCATATATGTTTTACGCTTGTGACAACCAGTACCAAATGCATCAAGACCGCATGGACTGATTTTCAAATTTGGTTATTTCAGTCGTCGTTGTGTATAATTTTATTTTTTTTGGAATGATAACGTCTACCATCATTGTTGCTCACGAAAAAATGACGTGTATTTAATACTGTTATATGGACCAGTTCGGGTAGCCAGACATTTTGGCTTATGACTTCCTGAGTTTATTCATAGACGCAAAACATTCTTCTACCGCTGCTGATACCTGTTGTATTCTTGCCTTCCCATTGCAAATGTTTGGCTCCTCAATTTGTTTAATTTGACCCAGAAGATTTTTTACTTTCACCTAACATAAGGCTAAATTTTCGTAGATTTTGGGTGTTTGTCATCTGGATCGAAAATGTATTTATATATGTTGATACAGACGTTTACGCTAAATCGCCAGCTGTGGCTGCTTCACCGATGTTCTGGAACACTTTTTGGAAGTGTGGCGTTGTCGTCTGCATAGTCGGTCTCGATATCTCGGAAGCCTGAGCTATATACTGGCCTGTCGACAGTGGTGGTTGAGGGACCCCCACTTTCCAAATACCCCCATGTTCGTGAGATTGCCCCCATGCCCGCCCCCCCCCGCTCGGGGGAGAATTAAAAGTGTGGGATAAATTTTGCTTAAAAATACAAAATATTTCCATATTTTCATGCATTTTTACTACCGTGACCGTATTTTCAAACAAAAAAAACAATATTTTAGCAGTATAAATAGTGGTAATTAATGTTTAAAAAACAATTTGCAAACAAAAAACAAATTTTCAGACAAAAAATTTTTTGGAATAAGTTGAACATGGAGGCCCCGAAGTTTCCCCTCACTTTTCGGAGGGCTGTGGACAGGCCAGATATACGAAACCGTCGATCTGCTATAGGCATTTCACTTACCGAAGCGACTGCAAAATGGAATAGGGTCAGAATAGAAGTATATCTAACACCCGTATGCGTTTCGAACTGTGGTCTTGTAGCAAAAGTGATTACGTGATGAGAGCGGACCGGTTCGGATCTGGAATGGTGCTGCCCGACTGTAAAATTTTTGATCCTCACCGCAGGATCGGTCCTACACGTTGAAATTTTTAAACCGTAGGTGGACAAAAAATTCCCAAATTAAATTCCTTTGCTGTGTAACTCTTTAACGTGTGTCGCGACATTTTCTAAACATGATGTAAGTGAAAACTACCTGTAAATTTAAGTCTCAGGAAATGCACAGTAAAAATTTGTTTATTAACTGAAAATAGATTTTTGTCTTGTCGGTTCGGACCGAAAAATTTGCTCAGGTTGCATGGCTACTTGACACGTTCGCTTCGTTCTACCTTGCCCCGTGTGGTACTAGTATTGTGTAGTCTTCAAATTTAGCAATATAGTTCCGAATATGTCACAACGTAAGCTTATGATTTATATACTTGTGAAAAACATTGGCGCTGTGGTATTTGCTCATTGAGCGTGGAAATATGCGTAATTTGCTATCAAAACTGCTTGTATGAAGCGTAGAAGTAATTATTGCTTCTGGCTTAGTAATGCAGACGTAGGCAATAAATTATTTTTCTCGCTATGAGATCAGTGCTATCGCTAATTTTTTTTGTGTAATTCATTCTTTGGAAGGGTATCATGTAAAGTTATTGAAGTTAGCTAGCGGAGGTTGCACTCTGGGCACTATGGGGAAAATCGTGTAAATTTTTATAGGAACAGCTCCGACCCCATTTTGAAGATCAAAATAGCAAAAAACCAGTTTTAATGTTCTTTGCCAGATTTTGACCATATTGGTGCCTGTGTTTATCAGCCTATATCTCGCCGTACAGGCTTCGGATCGAAAAACACCAACAGAATCAATTCGTCGAGATCTACAACTTTGCTGACATCGACTTTTTTGCAGGTCTATACCATGAGTTGTGGGGCCAAATATGGTTCGATAGCGATTTTTCAGTTATGGGCATGTTAATGCGTACTTTTACATTTGAGCACCTATTAGGTTATTAAACACGCTGGATACGATGGCTTTAATATCTAGTTTAACGTAACTATAATATAACTTTTCATGGGGTTTCAAGGGATTTACGCTTGACGAACCCGATATCCTAAATGCGGTGCGTTTCATTTGTCTGATCATGTATTGCATGCAGAGCATCGAGAATGGTATGTATATAGGTTTATATACAATAATTGCGTTAATGTTTCATGCCTGTTCTTGGGGTTTTAAAGTGTTTAGAGTCAATGAACCCGATTTCCAGAATAGTCTGTCTTAATGTCTGGTTATGTATTGCGTACAGATCTTCAAGATAGGTTTTCCGTACGCCGAATACGATGATTTTTTATCTAGTTACTAGCGCAAATGTTTGATACGTTGTCTGTTGTTTTCGATGGTTTAGGGTCGACGAGGTTTTAGGATTTTCAATAGATTTAGTGTTCAAGAAGTGTTAGGGTGGTATATACATCTAACAAAGCCTGTTACGTATGATTAAACAAAATGATAAAAATGAAAGAACGTTCGCACCATTTCACCATCGCTTGCGAGTTACTAGTAGTTATGTTTTATATGAAAAGTTGGTTAGCGGTACTAATCTTTTATTTAGAACGATATAATGATTTACGTAACTTGAAGATTAAAAAATTATGTGTTTTAGGAAAATCGCGTTGTTGGGAATATGCAGTTGTACAGCGTTGAACGCGGTGTTTCGCAACCGATCGAAGGTCATGCGGCAACTTTTCTTCCGTTCAAAGTCTCGGGAAATCCGGAGCCTTCGAATTTATTTTGTTTTGCCGTACGAACTGCCACGGGTGGCAAGGTAATTGTCAGATTTATGAGTGATTTGTTTTCTGTGTTTTCTATAAGGTTTCTTTTGTGATAATGCTGTTGTTATTTAAGAAATGGATGTTTAATAAACTTGACTTGAAATAAATTGGTGATAGCATGACGCTTGGCTAGGTTGGATCGTTTGCAATAGGTTAACCGTACTCTGTAGTGTCTACCGGCACACTGCATTTACTTCGTCAGCTTTTGCCACGCGTTTCATTGCAGTCAGAAAACGTTTTGAACTCATTTATTTCTTACGATAACTAAGCATCTTTGCCGATATATCATATATGCTGATGGGTGCGCGTGAAAATATTTTTGAGCACGCAGGAACCTACATAAATTCTCCCATCCGTCTTAACGTTCAGCCGACCATCTTAAATCAAAGACTTTGCCGCTTTGTGAATTTGTCCAAATCCCTTTCATGATCTTTGGCATAGCACCGGTTGCATACATTGTTTACTTTTTCGGGGAGATAACCTAGAGTTCTAAATAGTTCCCACTAAGTAATCGAGCATTTGTTCTGTCACACAGCGTAAGGGGAATAATTTATTTCAATGACAGCACATATCGACCAATAAAGGGAACCACGAGGTGGACATTAAAAAGGAAATCGGCTACTAATTCAATACTTTCGACATCGAGATACAATATAGGTGTACGTGGAAAAGGAGTTATTTCGGGGAATTTAGGCCACTTCTATGAGTGAGATCAGGGAAAAATGATTTTTACAAAACCGCGAGGAACCTAATATTACCGTGAGCTATTTCCATAGGAACTGGGAAAACAGGACAAATTAGTATCGGGATTCCTTAGAAACTCTGGTTTATGCCATATGAGATGCGTTTAATTAACATTTCATCTTTTTATGCACATTATACTGGCATTTCACAGGACAAAGAATTCCATGCCATGCTCCATGTTCATTATTGGGAGAAACCTCGATTTAGGGCCGAAATTTTATTTTTAGCACGTGTTTTTAATCTTAATTTGGCTTCTCCTTTGTGGTCGGCCTTTTATTTTTCAGTGCTCGCTGGCAGCGAAAAGGACCATGGAAGAAACGTTTGGCTTCCGACCGGTAAAATACTTCCAGATGACATAAAAATTGATAAAATTGATTATAAAATTATTTTTTATATTATTTTATTATATTTATTAGCTATTTTATTGTTTTTAAAGACATTTTTGCCCCTATCTACTGACAATTATAGATTTTTCGTGAGTGCGCGTCAACTGAGGGCATCCTTTCAAGATTCGGCACACCCAGGTGCGAACCAGCCTCCCCCGGTTCATGCTCCTCCAGGCAACATTTTCAGCGGATAGAGAAGCTAGTGGTTTTGATATGTTTTTATGTACTCATTTTTGGTAGTGATAATATTATTAGCAGGGAATGTCTTATTAAATCACCCCGAATATAGGAATGAGTTGTGCCCATCATTTTATTTTTGTCTGTTCTGAATCAAAATTAAGCAAGGGACATTTTCAGGAGTGGGAGAACGTGGGATTTATAGGCGGTGTTGGCGGGTGAATGGCCGAGACCACCAGTTCATAATGAAGAGGGCAAGCTATAGATGATTGCTGAGCGACAGCGGGACTTCAATTTACTGATAGCGAAACTAAACGTATCATTTACTAAAAGCGATCATTGACTGTTCGGTTACTTTCTAGTATCTTATTGGATGGCGATGATTGACTTACTTTTTATTTTCAGCTTCACTTGATCGAAGTCGGTACTGCACCCACCGGCAATCAAGCATTTACCAAAAAAGCCGTGGACGTGTTTTTCCCACCAGAAGCTCAAAATGATTTCCCCGTTGCAATGCAGGTAAAAAAGCATGATTTTTTGGCTATATCAATTATTATGTATAGGGCATAGCTTGTGCTACTGTATTGATGGGCAAAGATGTATGTAACCATATCCGGATATCCAGGTAAAATTGTGGGATATGTTGTGTAATCAGGATATACACAACCATATCTTACAATTTTATTTGTTTTAACTTCAAAAAATATATTCTAGAGTTTGTCATTTACTACTACAACTGTATATTTATGATGTTTTTAAGGATTTGAGGTATAAACAAGCAATGTTTTCCGATCAGTGCACTTTTGCACAATAGTTGCGCAATAAGCTTAAAGTAAATTGACGGATTTAGTTGATCCAGTGGCTACAAGAGTTCAATGGCTAATTTTGTAGAGTTACCAAAAAATTGGACCTAAAATATGATATATAAAACATAAGGCTTTGATTTCAAATATTATTACATTTTGGGACGTAACTCGATATCGAAAAAGCTTTTCATCATTTTATTTGTGCATGTTTTTCTTATTATATTGACGTGGCTATGTCCTTAAAATTGGTGAAGCAGCCCTAATGTAACATATGTACACCCGGTCTTTTGGATTCAAAAACCACATTTTTGTTGGGTTTTACAGGGGTTTTGTACACCTCTAAAACTAGCGGTTAGAAATTCAAGATCAGTTGTGATCTCTAACAAAGGAGAGGCTGTGACTAGAGATCAATACTTTGATTTTTGCAAACATCTAATTTTTGTAAAATTTGGGCAAAGCCATAGCAAAAATTGGGAAAATGTGCAAAATCTTAGCAAAAATTGGGGAAAATCTACAAATTTTTATAAAAAATTCGGGAAAAGATTTTAGCAAAAATTAGCTAAATTTTGGCAAAAATTGAAACAAGTGCGGGGTTGCAAATTTTATAGTTGTTATAAATAAAACTTTAAGCGATCGGGGGATCGGGCGAGTCGGCGCCCACCCCCACTTTCCGCCAATAAAAACCTCTTTGTGGTAGAAATTCAAATTGTATTGAGGAGTCTTATTTGCTTGATATTTTGCTTAATTTGATTTGTGTAAATATAAATTCGGGGAGAAGAAGTAGTTTGAAGGATTAAAAACCATAATTTTTTATCAGATGGCGGTTGTCAGTAGCCAAATTTTCATCTCAGCTCCTCTTTGATGCCCTTAAATTAAGTTTGGATAGACATATCGGTGTTTATATCTAGCTCCAAGAAGGTCAAATATATTTTTTCCATATGGAAGGTTCAAATATGGATTTTTTCTCTTCTAACCACCCCATAATACATTAATATACATCCTAACCCACTCCAAAATAGCCGAATTTAGTTATCAGCTTTTGTTTGAAGCCCTCAGATTGGATAAATGGGTATTTCGGTTACAGATACTAAGTCGGAGACAGTAAAATATATTTATCGAATAGCTTAAGTTTAATTTTAGCACTTTCAGCTTCTCATAATACCGTAACTTTTCTCCAACATGGCCAAATTTCGCTGTCGGCTCCTGTTCACGGTATTTCGTTTTGGATGATCAAATTGTTATTTAGGTGACAGAGATGAGGTCGTGGAAGGTCATGTATATTTTTTGGATCTATCATGGTCTACCTATGATTTTTCGTTTTCTAGTCCCACAATACCATAATTAACTTCCATAAGGGCCACAATTTCGCTTTTTTCAAACAAAAAATTTGCCAAAATCAGATCGTGTGTAAGTAAAGCTTCTGTTTATTCTAATTTTGTCAGCACAAATTGTTGTTTAGGTTTTTTCATAACCAAGTCTTTATACCGCAGCCAATTAAGCACAATTTACCCAACAAAATATACTTTAACAAAAATATGTATGGTTTCTTTTTTATGACGGTAAAGGGCATTTTTCTTCTATGATAATTGGTTTTAAGATTTCATAGTTGAAATGATTTAGGTATATTGCTTTATTTAAATAACTATATTGATCTGTTCCATGTTGGTGTGTTGTACTGCTGAGTAACCTACTGTGAATATCTTGCCTTCTACCAGAGTATATTTTCAAAAAAGCGTTGTCTTAGGCAAAGGGTTACTGTACGCTGTCCGCCCGTTCGCCTTCAAGACTAGCTGAACAACCGCTTGATTACTAACTTATTATACAAGTTAAGCTATAGTTGGTCTTTTTCCGTCTTAGCTTAATGGTCTAAGGAGTTTTCACAGAAATTGGCCGTGAAGGTAATTCATAGTGCTATAAATCATTGTTCATATATTTATAGTTATTTACAATACAGCTTATTACTTATCATTTATGCAAATTATATGAATATTTTGATCATAAAACTCGATAACGCTATGAAGGATGGCTAATATACTTGAAATGAAAACTGTAAAAAGGCGATGATATATTGATTACAATTTCTGCTGATTAGTTAAAGCTCTGGTGGTCCATGACGATTTTCGGGCATACATGCTAACTAGTGTCACTTTCTTACTATGAAAGAAACAGTTGAATGAAAGTCTGGATTATAATATTAAAATTTTAGCCAAGCTCAAAATATGGTATCGTTTATATGATAACTAAATACGGATACGTCCACTTGTACGATGTTGAAACAGGAGCGTGTATTTATATGAATCGGATATCCAGCGAAACAATATTTGTTACTGCCGAGTACGAAACAACGTCTGGTATTATTGGTGTAAATCGAAAAGGCCAGGTAATGCATTGTGCTTAGATTTGCGACCCATGTGCATTCTTCCAGATGCTTCTCAACAGTTCGCCAGGTCTCCATTTTTGGGACTCAGATTGTGTCGTGCAATGATGTTATATTTCTTATCAGGAACATGAGGCTGTGTAGATAAATTAAGTTAGTCTATGTTCTCTGGAATAAAGACCCTGGAAAAATGTTTCATTTTTCCGAAATTTTATTGATTTAATGTGCCAAGCGCAATGTATTAATATCGGGACGTTTTCTGATTCACAAAACCTCAAAAACGCTCAACAGATGTGCGGTTTATTGGAGAGACAGAATTTGGTGGCCTTTTGGATAATTTTTAGCCATATCCCGCCTAATTGTGCTCCGATGGCTGTCTGGTACTCCTGGATATCTCAAATCTCAAAAAATATCCCAAATTAGCACTTTTTTTATCAAATTTAGGTATTTAGACATGGGTCCAAACTTGCAAGTTGGCGGCTTTTAAGCTTTTTTAACCATATCCCACCTCTCGGGCGTTTAAATGAGTTCCGATTACTATATGACACCAATCGGTACTACAAGATACCGGAAGAGCATCATATTACCACTGTTTGGTCAACTTTAGTTATTTAGACCAGGTCTTTTGGTTCAAACTTACAAGTTGGCGAGCTTTGAGCTACTTTGTAAAAATATACCGCCTCTCTGGCATCTAGTTGTGCTCCGATGGCTGTCTGGCACTCCTAAATATCTAAAATACCTCAAATTAGCACTTTTTGATCAAATTTAGGTATTTAGACATGGGTCCAAACTTGCAAGTTGGCGGCTTTTAAGATTTTTTAAACCATATCCTGCCTCTCGGGCGTCTACATGAGCTATGATTGCTATATGACACATCTCGGATTCAGGATAGCAGAAGAACATCATATTACGACTTTTTGGTCAACTTTAGTTATTTATACCCGGTTTTTTATCCAAACTTACAATTTGGCGGTTTTTGACCCACTGTTTAGCTATATCCCATCCCTCCGGCACATGGTTGTGCTCCAATGGCCGTCTGACATCCCTTGGTACCCCCAGGATACCTGATAAACTTGAAATTACCACTTTTGTTCAATTTTAGGTATATACTTAGAGCCAGCTTTTTAGTCCAAACTTTCGAGTTTGAGGCCTTCGCGCTATTTTTATCCATATCTCGCCTCTCTGGCATCCGGTTAGTAAAAGCCAGCCATAGAAAAAGATTTTAGATTTGTCATTGTTTGGCTGTGGGAAAGTGTAATTTAGGTACTTTAAAACCTAAAGTGTTTCATATGTAACAGATCCATTCTGGATCGTTAGAACCAGATTAATCCCCACCACGGAACCATAGATAGGCAACATTAACGATTTTCTAGCCCAGGATCGCTACAGAAATTAACAACAGAATCAACGGGTTTTAACGAACTCATAGGCTCCTTTCCTGAACGACTATGCATGTGTATAGGGTTCAGCAATTGTAGCCATGGATATGGCACCGTTTTGTAAAGGTATAGGGTATTTGTTAGCATAACTGCATATATTACTTTGTGATAACTGTATGAATTGCATGATGGCCGTACCATTCATTGCTGTGATTGTATACAATGCACTACCACTCTTATCCATTGATTACCTGTATACCTATTATACTTTATTATTATCCATTATGACCATTATCTATTATTATCCACTAAGACCATTATCGTATACCCTATTGTGCCGTTACCATTCATTATTTCATTATTGTATGCCCTATATTGTTCTTTTTTATTGTCGTTATTGAATAATTTGTCACTGTATCCATGCTAATTGTTGTAATAATTGTATGAACGTGACTATGCCTTTATTGCCTTACCATATTCTGTTGTCACTTGCTTATATAGGCCATGCAAAACTCGCATGACCATTGTGATTTCTGCGTACATTGATAAATTGTTATTGGTCGGTCGGTTGGGTGAGGTACATCGTAGTACCTTCCGGCTCGTATCATTATTCGCTGTATATTTGTTGTAATTGCATTGATTCTAAACTGTCTCGTTGATCTTGTTCTGTATATTATTATCATGTAATTATGGCTGGCCGAGCTTGTGAGGTATCTTGGGATACGTTACCATTCCTGACCATGTGCGATAGGATTGAGAAAAGGTAGATAGGAAAAGTTTGTATTTTAAGGAAAACCTCCCACCCGCCCATGTCGGTTAAACAATTCTCCGAGCTATGGCCGTTCTCTGCAGCGAACAGCAAATAAGGCAAATTTCAGAAATTTATTAGTAAATTTGGCACACTATTAGTTTACAAGTGTTCATTTGCATGGAAAACACCAAAAACTGCAGTGCTAAAGTAAAATATTCATTTTCACTGGCAAATTTTAGCTGATAAGAGGGGTGGTAAAACGTCAATTCCGAATCCGCGGAATTGAGGGCCTTTACTGTTGCCATTGCAGAACTATTGAGAAATCGTTAGGGAGGACCTTACTTTTCTGATACAGAATTCTGCGTTTCTCCAATCAGGATCCACGGAGTTATTAATGTATAGCTGGACGTACTGTCGAAAAATGGGCATTATTTGCCTAAATTAAACTTAATTTGTTATTTTAATAATTTATAGTTATGTATACAAATATTTATTTAGGTTCCCAGGATTGTATGGTTTAACTTGAGCCTTGTACGAGTCCGCCGTGCCCACCTTGGGTACAGTAACCCCGTGGAAATTATTAAGTAAATATTGGGCGACTTAATTATAAATTTATTAATTTACAGATATTATATTAAATAATAAAGCAATATAATTTAATATGTAAGTATACTATTATTGAGCGGAGCGAGGCGAAGCCGAGCGAAGCGTTTTTATTTTCTGTCTGTAACCAAAAAAGTCGATGTCCGTCCGTTCGTTCGTTCGGTAAAACGGATCTCAAGAACCACTAAAGCGATTTTACAAAACTTTTTTTTGTTTGAAAGCCTATCATGTCAGAGTGTGCACCTGATATTTGGGATTAAAAAATTTGCGTGGTTAATTAGTAATTAGCTAGTTAGTTAAGCTTATGCAGCTAAAATAGAGAATTTTGCAATATTTGTGTTATTTATTGAAATAGAATCGATTCGATCAAACCATTATAGGGTTTTTTGGGTCGAATTCAAATATAATATTTTTAGAAATGACAAAGCCCTATGCCATGTAGTTATTTGAAGAACATAAAATTGAGTACATTCGTAATGCTACAGCCCAAGCTCCGCTCACAAATGTAGTTCCACTACCGACTAGTTAATATGTATGTCTAGACATGAATTAATAATAAACTTTGTTACCATACTTGTTTATTTAATTAATATAATAATTTATATTAATATATTAATTAAATAAACATTAATATTAAAGTTTAAATATATATAATATTCATATAATAATTAAAACAATGTAAATTAGGATTAAATTTGGGTAAGAAAATTGGGAGATAAGACAGAGCTTCATGGCGCTAGCAAGCATGGACATTATGATGTTCTGAAATTGGGGCAAATCTTTTCGAAAAGAGACGATTTTGCTGACTAAGGTTTGGGACCCTGGAAAAGTAACTAAATTTTGGGGTCTGCCATACAAGCTCATTAAAATTAATGAGCTAATCAATCATTTTAATATCTAAAAGAATTTACATTGGATTGGGACCGCTACCGGTTTATGGTAGCCATCTCAAATTAATATTTTATTGGCTGAATTAAGGAAATGCCGTAACTCCGGTTTCAGTTAAATTGTCTCCTATTGCAAGGAGGCTGAAAAGACAGTCGGGGTCAGATGTCTCGAATAAGTTACCAGGTCCAGTCCGACTTTGGCAGTACGGAGTTTGGTCGGTGTTACAGACTGGCTCCGATGCTTTTAAGTTTACTGTATTGTTTTACATTGTTTTGGTTTTTGGTTTGTCAAATCGTAGGACGAGCGATGCACAGAACACAACCCAGGATCAAAATCCGTTAGTATAGGCAGGGAGGTACGTTGGGAGACCGGTACGGCGTTTATGTCAGAGAAGGAGAAGTCTGTAAAGAAAACCGTTGACGTCTTATAGAGAGAGATTACTAATAGTTAGCTGAGTCGGAATTTGTAGTGATGTGAACCTCCCTGTCCGAACTTCTTTTCGTAGTAGTCCTGACCATCCTATCCTGCAAACCCGAAACCGTGAGCGAATGGCCATCAAGTTCACGATACGGTATTTTGAACAAATGTTTTATCGTACTTACACATTCGCGAAGTTGTACCCTGAACAGTGGCTATCAGGAACACGAGCTCGGTAAACTTTTCTCGAGCAAAATTACCTCCTGGAATTTTGTGGAGTTATACAGAAGGATACAGTTTTTCAACTCTAAAATTTAATAATAATATTCAACCGGGTCCATGAACCTCTTGACACGAAAGTGGGACGACACACTTTGAACTAAAATTTAGAATAACTCAAAATTCCCTAAGGAATTTTGTTTAAATTTTGCTGAATTACGATTACATATTTGGTGTTTCAAATCAGACCTTAAGGTTGAACGGATTCAACTGGGTTCATTTGCTCGGTGACCCAAAAGAGGCTCGACTCAGCCTAAAAGTTTAATCGTTTATAACTTAAAATTACGTTCACGAATTTTGGTAGTTATTATTTTGCAAATGAGGACAGGTTAGACCTTTCATTTGAGTTATTGAGTCCTGCGAAGTAACGGCCCGTTCAAAAATTACAATAAATTTAAACTCGAGCAAAGCAAAAGCCGATCACGTTTTTATGCAAATTTACACAGTATGATAGAGCTGGATAGGTTTATTTTCATAGTTACATTTTAGTTTCGGCTTTAGATTTACAGTTACAATTTCTCTTATTTTCCTCTCTTTTGAGTTTCATCAGTGCAGCACCACTGTATCGGATTCAACATCACGCATTCGCTGCAAATTCAGTAAATGCTACTAAAACTTGTACATAAATTTTCGCCATTTTGTATCAAATTTACATAATGTAAAGTTTTTTGTTAAGAATTAAGAAAACGATTCCCCCGAACTAGGTTTAAACTAGGCACCTGACGACCGCAACATGCTTAGCTACCTCCATTTATTTTCTCTGGATCCGACTCGATCTAGTGCCTCCGTAAATTGAACAAATTTGCCCAAAATTTCGCTGATAAAAGAAAATATTAGTTTCCCCACGTTTTATAAGCTATGCATTGTGTACAAAACTAGCGGAAATTTTTAAATGTTAATCTGGAAAATCATCTTAAAATTTAGCATTTGGGTCTCAATGTACATACACCGGGACCGATAAACTGAGAAATAGTATATCCACACTGCATGCTTCTGGTTCGCAGTGGTCACGAGTGTAGCCGTTGAAACTGTCATATACCAGATATTTTTAAGTTACAAATGAGTCGTGTGTATATATACATTTGCCGAGCAAGGACCATCAGCAACCCCGCTGAAATCTACCATAGCACTTCAAATCTACCCTACCTTCCGCGTTCCCTCCAAATTCGGTAACAGCGTCTTCGTTCCTTGCTACTCATGTTGACTTTTGCTGTGTTGGCACGTTTATCCAGTCACACTGTGTATACTAAGTCCCGATGAACTGGCCATCGGATAAGTTGAGCAGAGCCGCATAACAGAAACCGCTAATCCCAAAAAATGCCGCATAAAATTTCCTTGCATGATTGCGCGTATATACTTGAGTACGATAAATGAATTCCCGGGAACACTAAATTGCGACCCATGAGCAGTTAAACTTTGTTAGCTGAAAATACTTCGCATGAGTAACTCCAGTACAACTCCTTAGAATCGTAGGATAGTACTTGTAATTACTTAACCTCGAAATTTACTGGCTCGCACTATTTAGGAGTCGTACCTTGTCACTGTATTTCACCATTATCTTTGATGTCAATGTCATTATCCGTTGTATAACTGTATTATGTACCTAGTACCTGTATACTTCGCCAATGTATTCGATTTAGCGTAGAATAGGATAGGTGTAGGCGAGCCTCATTTCACCCTTTGCACCGACTGGAGCATATCTCAACCTTAGGCATAACCTTTTCATGTTTCTTAGCCGCCTTCAGCGTACCCGAACAAGCCGAATGGCATTTTTCATTATTATTAGTAGTATACCATTGCGACGAGTTTTCCTTTGGCGCCCGGTGAACTACGCCGCGCGAACCGCTCTCTGTCCGCTTCCTCGCATCCCGTATAGTAATATAAGCTTAATCGTTGACGGAATATTCGTTAGAATTGAGGAGATTAGGCGAAAATACAGCTGTGGACTTTCAATTAAGAGAGCGATGTCACACGGTTTGCCCTAAGCTCTTTAGTTGAACCGTGTCACATTTGATCGTGTTATATGACCGTAAATATGCCCATTGTGTTTCTTTATGGATATATGCTCTTATTTCCCGGGTGTCCGTGTCCTGGAAAATCCTGGAAATTGAAAGGGCCGTAGTTGTAAAAAGAGGCAAATCCTGAAAAATCGCCAGAAAAATCCTGGAAATTCATAAACATTTTTCAACAAAATTTGTATTTTTTAAAAAATTGTTAAACTTTTGTTTTTTCTTTCAGACTTTCCCACATCAGCGCCAGGAGCCATACTTTTATATATTATTTATATATATTTATTCATAATTATTTTCAGAATATATATAGGCTCTTGAACCACAACATTGTTTCTTTGTTTGTAGTTACTGCTTTCAGATTTCATTTGATTCAGTTACTACAGATTAACTCTGTCGGGGTCCCAGAGTATAACTATATATTCTGAATTTTATTTGTGCTTTAGACGAAGAAGCAATTATGACTAGTGAGTGAGTGAGTTTTAATGCGTACATAGCTTGTTCAACTTTCTACGCTGGTTCAAAATATGTATAATACTTTCTTATGTAATTTTTTTCGTATAGGAAAATCGTATGACGCAGGGTGTCCGCGACCAATGAAATCCAAAAACAAGTACTAGAAATGAAAAAAGGGTTATTACAGAGCTTAAAAATTCATCCCTTCACCAATATTGTTGCATTTAAAAATCCTGGAAGTTCGCTCAAAAAATCCTGGAAATTCATGACCGGAAATGCGCGGACACCCTGTATTTCGAATTGTATAACCATATTGCTATATTCCTTTACAAAATGTGTATTCATTACCATGTCAATAAATAATGGTTGAAACCCATTGTGTTTCTGTGTTTATGCCCTATGTAGCGACATGTACAAAACAGTGTTGAAATAGTCGCCCGAATCGACTAGATGCGTTTAGACTTGACGTGAGAAAGTCGAAGAAGGAACCGCTTGCCACCCAAATGCTCCAACGTTCAAGTTCAATTGAGCAGAAATGATGCGATGTTAAACGTATAGGGATTGTCGGACGGTAGTGGGGGCTACTGGGCATAAATAAAAGACTAATAGACGGTTGACACGTCCAGGAGGAACTAGAACTGGGAGTAGTGGTGTGGTCTCTATGGCCTGTGAGCAGTTAACGGAGCCAACCTCCCTGAGGACTTCAAAGCTAGTACCACGTAGGCTACGTACGTAACCCATCTTGCAGGATCAGAACACATCCTGTGACGCGCTCCTGCTGCTTGCTAAGCTGTGTAGCTTCTTGGGACTTCTTAGAAAAATGAATCCTGTAGGTCCACCCTCGAGGTTACGATAGCCGAGGTGGAATAAACATTGCGTCTTGGTAGTGCGAAATCCAGCAGTGTAACGGCGCTGTTACACATACGTAGTAACTCTTATATACTATACCACTTTCAATGAATAGATGATGGCAATTTGCAGTAGTAATATATATCAATAGCTTAAGAAAAATATGAAAAAATTCCCTTAGCGGAGATTGGAAAACGGAACCCCACAGTGTAATTTTTGAAAACTATGTTTTTCTCACGGTGAAAATCAGCTTCAAAAGATGACTGTTTTTTTTAATTTTTATTGGTTTGTTATAAACAGAAAAATGCTTTTTCAATAATAACAATGCCTTTTGTAAAATAAAATATCGAAAACAAATAAAGCTCTCAACAATATGTGTTTGTTGTACCCCATAGCAAGTGAGTGCCTTTCTTGGCTAAGGACAGCGGCAATATCAAGAGTATCTGCGAACAGTAAATGAAATTTTACTCATAAACGCTGGCAAGAAAAAAGGGGTTCGCTAACCCCTAACATAAGCGACAAAACTATTATTTGCACTGGAGTATGAAATTAAGGTATGGATCAATATGAGAGCGGCATTCGGGAAGCACTTCTCAAGGTAAACTAAATTCGTGGAATATGTGTAATACCGACGTGACGCTGCTGCATTACGCACTTCCACAGCGTAATGCCATACGACCCCGGCCATCGTAACCTCGAGGGCGGACCTAATGGGTTCAAATTTCGGATTCGGGTCGGTCCCAGGAGAATACGGAGCTTAGCAAGCCGCAGGAGCGCTTCACAGAATGTGTTCTGATCTTGCCCGACAGATTGCGCTCGTAGCCTAAGCGGTTCTACATTTGAGGTCCCTAGGGAGGTTGGCTCCGTCACCTGCTCTCAGGACAAAGAGACCATACCACTATTCCCTATCATCATTCCACCTGGAAGTGTGTTTTAGGTAAAATTTTCTTTTCGACTTTCATGAACTCTTTATAATTTATTTAACCAGTGGCCCCCACTAGAGTCCGACAAATCCCTAGACGTTTAACGTCGGATCGCTTGTGATTTCCATTTTTTGGATGTTCATCGAAGGTTTTGTTTTCAGGTAAAAGTTTCCTTTTTCTATTAGATCGCACGAGTCGTACTCACTTCGCTAATACAGCAATTTACCACAAATAAGAATCGGCGAGCCGCGTTAAGGTTTGTTTCTTCTGTACGCGTGTGTGTCAAACCTGAGCGACAGGGGTGACGGACTGCAAACCACTTCAGTACTTATATCGCTACCATTGGTCAATAAAACACAGGGACACGGTTGGGATTTGATTGAATATTTATTGATAAGCCAAAATCATACACAACTATGGACATAAGTATATTGTACGGCAAAAATGCAACAGCTACCATGCCAAACGGGATGGTACGCTATCGGTTGGGAACATTTTTATGGGCATGTCGGAGTCATCACCTTTTTCATGAGACATTCACAACTGGTTGGTTCGAATCAGGCGTGAACTACTAGGCCTTTCTAATCGACAGCTGCGCTTACCTTACTCGAAAACAACGGGAAGAACAATATGAAACATACTGCTATGGGGTCAGTTAGTTATCGAGGCGCCATTCGAGTAACTACGACTACGAGGGTACTCCGGTCAGTTAGACAACAGGTTCAGGTAAAGCTAATGGGGCAAAATAGAACAATGGGCAACTTTCGGAAAACATCGGTCATAGCGTACACAACAGGGATCGTGGGCTTTTCTTGAATTTGCTCATCCTAATCAACATGGCTATGGTACACAATAGATATTTAAATATGGTAAAGAGAACAGTATATTGGTTAAAATACGGCAAGTTATTGTTACAATTGAACAATAATCATGGGAACAATACAATAGCATCGGTACAACTTGGTGAGCTTACGGTGTGGGTACGAATCCTAAATTCGAGTGCGACAACGGTGTTAATTTTTTACTTTTCTTTTCCTCTCTTTCCTACATACGTACGTACGCATAAAACCGCGAATACAGTATTCACTCCTTCGGTACAGGGTAGAACAGATTAATCATGATTCCGGGTTCCTACGAAATTGTCTTTCATAAGGATGCGAGATTTAGGCTCAATTTTGTGCTCATTTGCAACCTAAATACATACGGAAACGGACACTTTTTGTCTCCATGGTCACGAGCCAGAATAGATTCATAATAGGAGGGTGAGATTCCTTCTACGGGGCTTGGGGTCCGAATTTTCTAACTTTTCAGATTTTCCTAACATAGTTTTCACTGCTAAAATGTACTATGTGTTGTGTACATTATCTGTACTTTATCAACACTATGAATTTTGATATTCTAATTTGACGGCCATTTGTACATTTTTAAGAAGATGCTGGATCGAGTCGGATCCAAGCAAAAGTGCGAAATAGTCGGTTTTAAGTCTAAAACGGGGTCCACTTAAGACCATCGTTCGCGCTTGGTTCAGCGGGACAACAGTGTTTGAAATAAGTTTTAATTCGATGTGGGTCAAAGGGTCCTCAAATATGTTCTACACAAATTTCACGGTTCGGCTTTGAACAAAAAGATCATAATGGCTGACTAAGTGCGGGAAGGTATAGACTGGTTGGCAAAATTCTGGTAAATGTCCTGGTGCGTCCTATGTTTAATTTCTTAATCTTGAGTTATAAATGCATGCTTGATCTCTAGTCCGAACGAGTTACGGTACGCTTGAATGTGCGGATAGGCCACTGCCGAAGCAATGAATCGCTGTGGGGGCTATTCCCAATTTCATCAAACTCGATCGGATTAGTATCTTACAAGAGTAACTGATTTCTTAGCTATTTGCACGTCTTACTTGGCATCCTAAAAGAGAAATCCTTACGCTATCTTAATAAATCGTTCTTCATCGTCACAATGCGATGGTACTAGTTTGGGACGAGGGACGCACTCGTGCAGGTCTCTAATCGATGGTACAAGGAACAAATCCTGTGCATCAACTTGATCTCCACAAAAGATGTGACTATGAGCTATGGCCATACACAGTTCTATGCCAACTTTGAGTCGCAGGGGCGAGGGTTAAATTTGTACTCAGCTAAACTAAAAGTTGTCGGAGAATAAGCCTATCAGTAGCGATGCCTCGTAGGTCATCGACACTGTCCTAATGATATTTGTTCTTTTGGTATTTCAACTCGAAAATGGCTCTCGGACAGAGCTCGATTTGCTAATAAACTTATGATCCAAAGCTTCTACAGTTCATATCGACCAGCGCGGGTCCGTAAACGCCAATCCCGGTTGTCGGTGCATCCGTAATAAATTTGTCTACTAGATTTGTCCTAATTGATGTTCTTCGTTCGCTCGGTTCCTCGGTGTCGGCCGAAATACTTAGCCCAATTTACTAGTATGATGGGGCAAACCTATCGATTCTAATTTCTTGATTATTTGCCAGCCTTTCTCTGTGAAATTTTGCACAGGGGCTGGGTTCGACCTAACCTCTCGATTTATTTGGACCGGGCCCTCATAAAAACTGGTCCTTTGGACCGGTACCCGATAGACCCTATATCGCATTTAGCGATATCACTAATGTTTGCACACAAAATTTTAGCCACTACCATCAAATTTACCAACTCAGGAAAATTTGATATTTTCATTGCAGCGGCCGTAGTATATCGGAGACGGCTGTCGTGCTGCACTGAGGATTATACTCAGAGAAACAGAGAGAAAGCTGAACTAACTAAAGCTGAAACTTGGAAATTATGTGGTGAAGCTGAACCGAAACCTACGTATGAAACTATATGTATACCTCAGGGAGTAACCGGAATTCCGGTTCCGGCGAAAATCGTGTTCCGGTTGCGGTTCCGGCAAAGGGCAAAAACCATACCGGAACCGAATTCCGGTTTAAAAATTTTGTTTGAAATTTTCTACGTTTTTGCTTCATCCTGTAATCCAAACATATGTAATATATCTTATATAATCATCAAGCTCCAATACAACCAAGCAAAAGAAAAGATTAACTAACCAATTTGCCGTGTGAAACGTAAGTAGGGCACATAATTTGAGCAGGAATTTTTCATAATAAACTGCAGGAGTTTGTTAAATCAAGGCCAGGTCGATGCTTGTAGCAGCTATTTTACACATCCAGAAGTCTGTGGGATACGTTTGAATTAAACCGGTCCAACTCGATAACACAGAGTATGGCTTACGCAGAAATACTTGGGGTATGCTTGGCTAACATAAATTGCGTAAAGCACCCGCCAGTGCGCTTGTAAACTTGATAAATCAGTCTAAATTGAAGTAAACTAACGTTATCTGTAACGCAGCTAGAAACTGCTTTCTTGGCAATGAACTGTATTTATTGAAGCTGTGCGAGCAGCATCACAGTGTGTCTCATTTATAGCATTCTGATTATAAAGTTATCATCATTATAATCTAACTGACGGGCACTGTTTGTCCAACGCTAGTCTAAACAGTGTCTCTGACCACTGATCAGAAAATTACCGTCTATCTATTATTTTCTCTTAGAATCATATAAACCAATAATTTTAAGTTTACTACAGAAGAACATGCAACAAACGTATGTGTAGTAAAGGGAGGCGACTGGAGACAGAGCGAAAGTGTGTATTCTACGCTCCAAGCTTTGTAAGCACATTCGATTTGACGCAGTATAAGCAATGGTGTATAGTGGAAGATATTTTTTGCTCTGAATGTCCAAAAACCGATATATTTGATCGATAAATAAACATTATTAGCTTCCTTAGTCTCTTTAAAGTTTCAGAAAGGCAATAATACCATCGCAATACATTAAGTTTAATGTAAAAGTTATTTTTAATGCATTTTAAATCCACCATACCTTTATTTCTTCCATCATCTGTTTTACTATATATAAATTTCGAAGACCAAGTTCCGGATCCGGTTTAAATGGATGGTTCCGGTTGCTGGTTCCGGTTCCGGTAAATTTCGGTTCCGGTTATTCCCTGGTATACCTATATACGGCAAGGAATTCTATGAAATTTGTGTAGACCCTGAGCGCCTTTTACGCTGCTCGGGTCCATGTTTTTCATAATTTTTGAACGGGCCACGGCTTTGCCGGGCTTAATAGCGCAACTGGAAGGCCTGACGGCCTCTACTTGTGGAGTAAAAATTGTCAAAATTCCTGGAAGGAATTCTGAGTTAATAATTTAAATTTTAGGTAGGGACGAACCCCTGTCGGCCGTTGGGTTTTGATCCCGACGCGATATTGTCAAGTTTTAAGGTTGTATCCGGTGACGGATGCTTCTATGAAGAAACAAAGTTTCAACAAAATTCCTGGAGGGAATTTTAAAATATTCTAAATTTATTTTTTTTGGTGGGGCCAAGCCCAATCGCAGGCGTCAGGCTTGTGTTTCCGACGCGATATTCGCGACTTTTATAAATTAAATCAACAGCTTGGATCCCTACGGAGGTCCGGGTAAAATTTCAGCCTATTTCCTGGAGTAATTCGTAAGATATACTAAATTTTTACACGGAGTGAACTACCTCACTTTGGGCATTAGATAGCAAATTCAATTGCTTGTTAATTAAATTCTGTGCTCCATTTACAAGTGCCGGGTGCGACTAACATCCTATTAGTATCTGGGCAAAATTTCCGGGAGGGAACCTATTCGCGGGACAAGTACTATGATTTCAGGTTCCTAACAAGGCGCACATTCGGGCGGCTCGGCGCTCATTCGATTTATCGTTTAAGTAAAATTGAAACTGCCTAATAACAACACATGGCCAAGGATGGTACAACGTTCTATTCCAGGTAATCATTTGGATAATTGCTTTATTTAACCTTGGTCGGCTCAAAAATTGTATCTCGACTCAGGGAAACGTAAAAATAGATCGATACGTGAGTGACGCGTTTATTTGTTCCTTAACTCGACGACCGAGGGAGGTTCAGCATGACTTTGACCATTCAGTTAAATTGTGTGCGTGTCCTAACTATAGCTCTGCGGGACGAGCTAGTACGGGCAAGACTATCATGTAAACAAAAGTACGGACAGGGGAGGCTAAAAGTTATACGCTGCTGTTTATCAAAACGGTATCCAATCCTACGGGCTAGCTATCACGCCTCGGGCTTCTCTAGCGTAACGTCAATAATACTCAGTTACTCTACTATGCCTCCGTGTCCACACTTACATTTTCGAATCCTATCGGTCGACGTCCAGCGCTTCTCCAACCACTCGCAAAACCAAGTCGGAAAGCCGAAGTCAGACTGAGCGTTCGAGAGTTCGAGTGGCTTTGCTTAAATACTTTAATTTTCGCAATTAATTTTGTTTTATTGGGTCTTTAAAATTTTATTTACTTTTACTAAAAGTGCTTTTTTCAACACTTTTCGGACGATTTGACCCCAAAATTAAAGCTTATAAGTAAACTTTGTTATCAGCCCAAATTTCGACGAATTTTGGACCATTTTAATGGGCAATTTAAATGATTTATTTCCGTTTTATATCAAATTTATACGAAACCTTTATAAATTGAGCTAAACTTTCTAGAAAGTTCGTTGTTTCAACTATAAATATAACAACGCGGATTCTCTGTGGAATCCATAGCGCGTCCTTTAGTTTATTCTCGGTCCCGAGGTGACCGTTATTTTACAAGTATATAAATACCTATCCATAATATATTACTTTATAATTCTAATTTTCAAATATTTTATATAAACTTTATGTTAGATCAATGTTTACTCAAGTGCGTGTGGAAGTTTTAAATATTAAACTATATTCAGCTTATAAACTTAATATTAACTTTGTACCAACTTTACTGATAAGAGCTTTTCTAAAGTTTTAATATAAAATTTAAAGTTAACTTCATTTAAAACGCTAACTTTGATAAAACTTATACTAAAACGGCACTGATAAGAACTTCATTAACATTGGAGCTCCAAACTTTATATACCTTTTATATAAAGTTTATATAAAAGTGTGCTGAAAGCTTATTTTTGGACTTGTCGACTTAATAAATATATACAAAAGAAGTAACCCGTTTTTTATGGAAAATAATATACACAAACGCTGGACGTCCACATCCAGCGACCAAATTTGAAACTAAATTTATATAAAATTTATTTAAACTTCCAGCTTCATATTAAATATTTGTATTTATGTCGTATAAACTTATATATTAACATATATACTTATCAGGGAATAACCGGAACCGGAACCAGCAACCGGAACCGTCCATTTAAACCGGATCCGGAACCGGAACCGGAACCTGGTCTTCGAAATTTATATATAGTAAAACAGATGATGGAAGAAATAAAGGTATGGTGGATTTAAAATGCATTAAAAATAACTTTTACATTAAAGTTAATGTATTGCGATGGTATTATTGCCTTTCTGAAACTTTAAAGAGACTGAGGAAGCTAATAATGTTTATTTATCGATCAAATATGTCGGTTTTTGGACATTCAGAGCAAAAAATGTCTTCCAATATACACCATTGCGTATACTGCGTCAAATCGAATGTGCTTACAAAGCTTGGAGCGTAGAATACACACTTTCGCTCCGTCTCCAGTCACCTCCCTTTACTACACATACGTTTGTTGCATGTTCTTCTGTAGGAAACTTAAAATTATTGGTTTATATGATTCTAAGAGAAAATAATAGATAGAAGGTATCATGGTCAGAGACACTGTTTAGGCTATCGTTGGACAAACAGTGCCCGTCAGTTAGATCATAATGATGATAAGTTTATAATCAGAATGCTATAAATGAGACACATTGTGATGCTGCTCGCACAGTTTCAGTAAATACAGTTCATTGCCAAGAAAGCAGTTTCTAGCTGCGTTGCAGATAACGTTAGTTTACTTCAATTTAGACTGATTTATCAAGTTTACAAGCGCACTGGCGGGTGCTTTACGCAATTTATGTTAGCCAAGCATACCCCAAGTATTTCTGCGTAAGCCATACTCTGTGTTATCGAGTTGGACCGGTTTAATTCAAACGTATCCCACAGACTTCTGGATGTGTAAAATAGCTGCTACAAGAATCGACCTGGCTTTGCTTTAACAAACTCCTGCAGGTTATTATGAAAAATTCCTGCTCAAATTATGCGCCCTACTTACGTTTCACACGACAAATTGGTTAGTTAATCTTTTCTTTTGCTTGGTTGTATTGGAGCTTGATCATTATATATCATCATCAATATATATTACATATGTTTGGATTACAGGATGAAGCAAAAAACGTTGAAAATTTCAAACAAAATTTTTAAACCGGAATTCCGGTTCCGGTATGGTTTTTGCCCTTTGCCGGAACCGCAACCGGAACACGATTTTCGCCGGAACCGGAACCGGAATTCCGGTTACTCCCTGATACTTATGTATTTGGAATTGGGGTTAGAAGAAAGCGAGGCGGCTCATGTAAACAAACGAGGGCAAAGGATGCGAAAAGAGGGTATCATTCCTTCAATGATGGCCAAAGTGAAAGACGGGCCTCGGATTCGGACTCAGTGTGTCCGTCCGAGCAAGTTGATATGTAGCAGGCCCACTTTTGGACAACAAAAGAGGGCGGTGGACTCTCGGGCGAGCTTGTCATGAATTTTATAGAGAATTAAAGTATTTTACGCGGCTCCCGCGGGTTCGGGTTACTGTTTGGTGGACTCGACGAGAGGAAAATCTAATGAGGGGTTGCACACCTTTCGGGGCATAATTTCCGCGCTTTTCATGGGAAAAGGTACCCAAACGTGGGAACAACGGATCCGTTCGGGGCTCAAATAAAAAGTTTTAGGGAATTCAACGGTACCGTTTATGTATTTTGTAATAATTATTCGTTAAATTTTTAATTAAATGTATTTTATCTGCTATACGTATACGGTTATTTACTAATAAGTCCATGGATCCTTTTCCGATATCCACGGGACCGGTCTCATTTTAAAGATCGTAAAATTCTCTATCTAAAACGTTCATTACTTAATTCCCGAATTCTCAAATGTTCCGGAGTTATGGGCCGGAGCCGCAACTTTAAATTCCAAATTTTCAGGATTTTTCTTTTAGTTTTATCTGCAACTTAGCCAGCGAAAATGAACGCTGGCAGCGATAAAATTTTTGTTCCTGCAGTCAGCCAGTGTACTTCCTAATGTTGAACACTGGTAAAGTGACATTTTACTTTCCTTATTGATATTTTTCAGGAAATTTGCTCATTTACTGTTCGCTATAGGGCGAACAGCCAAACTTTTTGTGGTCCTCACTGGTGAGGACGGTCGCGACGGGTTTCCGTCACGGCCAGTCTTCTCTACCAAACCCGGAGTAAATTTCGCGGTCATACCACGCGGGCTATGGCTGTTCCAATATATATCGGGGAATACAGAGAGTCATACCGTCTTACTTATTCGCGGGGCGGGTATGGCAAGAGCTCGCCAAACCCTAACGTTTTTACCTATAAAACGCTAATTTATGTGTCCAAAATCGCCAAATCTTTTCTACAAATCAACCTAATCCAACATATTTTACTCACGAATACATGTGCTTTGTCAACTCCGAATATTAAATATGCAACAGGATACAACGGCAATCATAAAAATAGCACAAAAACAACAAAATTTACATACGGATAGGCGCTTTTATGGCCATGATAAAAACGAAATCAGTACAACTACGAAACGATGAATGGAAATACAGTTATTGCAATAACTCAGATATACATGATCAATATACTCAGGTTACCAATTCAACATGTATATGCGAGGATAATGTTACTAATAGGTACATAACGGTTAATAGATTAATGTTACGGCGATGCGGAATGATCATATCAGTGGGTGCCTTTATGGCAAAACGAGCAACTTGGTACAACAAAATAATGATATCAATATTCAAGTCAAATGTTTCAATTAGTGCCCTTACGGCGATACAAACGGTATATAATACGACAAACATCAATGATGATACTACCACAATTATCCATTCCCGAAATAGAAATAATAATAAGAAATAATAGAAATAAATAGTTCATCATGAAAACGTCGGCGGTGCAGACTGGAGCGATAAAAATACATAGTTACGTGGCGAGGTCTTTGGGCCTAGTGATTCATGCTTTATTCTAATTACACACATATATACAGTCAGGCGGGGCAACAATGAATCTCCGGGGCATCAATGGCATATAGATTTAGCTTAGGTTTTGTTTGTGCCATAATTACCCCTTAGGAGTTTGCTATCCGTACGCACAGTTTGTCGCAGTTCGGTTTTGTAGATCTCGCTATGCAGCGACAATAATTTTTATACCCAAAAACAAGAAAAAACATGCTTGAGGCATCACGGGTTCAACCGGAGACCAGTTAAGTCAAGAAAATTGAGTCGTTGTCCAAAATAAAGCGAAGGAATGTCTTTATATTCTGAGCATTAATCACATGGGGTGCTCCATCATATTCAGCAAAATTGTTCTCTGCCATAGTTGCCTAGCCAAAAATTAGTGTAGAGGGCAACTATGGTATGGTTGTGCCATAGTTACCCCAACTATACCGGAATCCAATTTGTATCCCACACTTTTGTGAATTTGAGGTAACATCTTCCCGACATAGTATTAAAAGCGGTTGAAAATGTGATGCGGCATAACGGAATACAGCTATGCATGTACTGGCAGAAATAAATCTATCCTATTGTTTTATTTCTGCGAGTAGGTAACAATTCGCTTACTTTAGATCGTTTAGTAGCAATTTAAAACGATGCGTAAATATAGTAAGTAAGTAACGGTTTATTTCATCAGATCAAGACACTAATGTCCTTAGATCTGATTCACCAACAAATTATTTTAAAGAAAGCAAAAAAAACTAAATAATAAAGAAATAGTTCATATAAACAATGGTGCACAAACCAAGATCTGATGCTGCATATGACCACAAGACACGGTGTAGATAGATACTACCAAGAAAAGTATACAAAGTAAATTTAAGGAGTAGCAACATGCTTCCTACAACTCATAGTGTGCGTACATAAAGTATAATATGGAAAAAACTTACATATTTTTGCGGTGTTTTAGACTTACATTGATAAAACTCGCAAGACTGTGTAGCAACATGATATCTTGCGTTTCCATAAGTTCAATAAATTTGGACACACTTGGATTTTCATGAAAATATAAGGGCAGGTTTCGTCGAGCGTTATCATACGCAGGACAACACAGTATAAAGTGGTATTAGTCTTCAATGACGTTCATCGTGCAAAAACGACAAATACGCTCCTGCCTGGGTGTAATGGGTGAAGTATATCTACCCCGCTCAATTTCTAAGTCATGTGATCTTAATCGAATTCGTGTTAACCATATCAAATCTTCCTTATGTTTCACATTTAATAAATAATTTTCCAAATACAAATTAGACTTGTACAGTCTATAGAATTGTAAACTAGGCTTTGAGATGATATCTCTCCTCCAAGCTTGTGCATACAAACTGAAAAGCTTAATCTTTACAGTTTTTAAAATTAAATTTATTTTCGACGATTTCAGTTTCCCATATATCTGTAAGATCTAATGTTGCAAACAACGCTTTGAGACAAGTCACCCACGTTTCCAATCGTGGATGACTTAATGCCAAACGTTTTAACAAAAATAGTATGAAATCTTACATAACCTAGAGTTTGGTAATGAGATAATGTGTAACCAGAAACGAATTAGAGACAGATTACGCATTACTGACAGAGGTAGCCGACCCGTATCACCTTATATTGCACAGATTGGAACACTATGTCTTGTTGAATTCTGTCCAAAAATCCTGCTTTATTCTGATTCGTCCCATCACTAATAGTGCTTCACACTTCCGCCCCATAATGTAGTACCGGCACTACTAGGGAATCAAAAACACGCAACTTTATTGATATTAGCAAGTTAACCGTTTGGAAACGTCCTAGTAATGCATATAGTGCCTTCCTGCCACTTTCTGCTCGATGTTTGATTGTAACGTTACAGGATAAGCCAGTAGTCCCGAAATACACTCCTAGATATTTGTAGTTTTTTTACCATTTCAACTTGCTCGTTTCCTAGGTAGTACGTGTTTTGTGTTATAGTAGCTATTTGTTGCATTTTGAAAAATCATTACCTTCGATTTTGACGTAATTATTGTCAGTCCCCAATCTGAACAGTACTTACTTACTGCATTTAAAGCACTCTGAAGGGATTTCGGAGACTCACCAAAAAGACTGAGGTCATCAGCGAACAACAATGAACAGATTCGTCGTCCGTTTAATGATATACCGATCGATAGATCGGTCGTCAACAACTCTTCAAGATCTTGAAGAAAACAAATAAATAGAAACGGAGACAGCACTGCGCCCTGCTGAACACCCCGATTTACTGAGAAAACATTTTTAGAGTCGCCTTTAGAAGATTTAAGTTTAGAATACACGTCCCTAAGAAGTAAAAGCATTTTTGAAGACATACCTAGAACACAGAGCTTTTACCATAAGGCGTCCCTGTTAACGGAATCAAAAGCTTTCCGAAAATCGATAAAGGCGCATTATAAGCGACGACTACATGCTCGATAGGAACAAATAGCTGATTGCAGTGTAAAAATATGTTCATTTGGCGTAGCACCTTTTAAATAAGCTATGTGATTTTCACTAATAATACTGAACTGATGTCGCGATATCTTGCATCTGTTATTCAGAATAGTATCGAATATTTTGCCAAGAGCACTAAGTATGGAGCCACCACGGTAATTAGTCGGGTCTTTGCTATCAGCGGATTTATATAACGATGTTATAGTAGCAATAGACCATTTGTCTGGATAGGTGTGATTATCAATTATCTTATTAAAAACCGGAACTAATTTGTGACTAAAAAAGTCTGGCACGCTTTTGAAGCACTCATTTTTGTAACCATCTATGCCAGCACTTTTTGCGGCTTTTAACGAAGAAATACTATTCTTAATTTCAAGAAAGGTGCTTTGCCGATCTAAAACCTCAATAAATACAGGGTTACTTATATAGTTTTCAGTGAACGATATTAAAAATTGTTTGTTTACTAAATGTAAAATATTTGTGTTATAAAGATTTTTATAATGCTCTGTAAAAACGGAGGGTGCTGGGCTGTTATCAGATGAGTATATTTTAGGGCATAATATGCTCTAAAATTTCTTTGGATCATACTTATGTGCAAGTGCTAACTCCGCACATGTTCAGTTATTCAACGTTTGCTTTGCCCGCCTGATACAACTTTTAAAATTTCGTCTAGCTACTTTCATAGCATTTCGATTAAACGGCGATTCAAATCGACGCAGATTCTTTATTTTAGTTTCAAGTATAAACTTGAGGTTTTCACATTCAGAATTCCACCATCTGTTCCTAGGTTCGATTTCAGGTTTATTTTTTCTACCTAACCAGCATGTCATTTCTGTTCCTGCTGCATGCCAAATAGCCGAATCAATAGCTCCAATAAATTTGGAAATATCATCGTTCTCTTGTATACGAGAAAAGATCTGCGCCACATGATTTGAATTTATGCGATCTACGTACATTTGTTTATATTCAGTTTTCCAACGAACCACTTTAGCGCCAGAAGTATGCAATCTCGTTACCATTGTTATTTGAGCATTTTTGAACCTATCAGTATATTCCCAATTTAAAATAAACTCTATGGGTCTGTGATCCGACATACAACTATCTATATGTACATAAATGTCTGCAAAAAGGCTTGCACATTTTTTGTACAAATTACAAAATCTATGTTACTTCTATGGGTATTACGAGTTCGATCCGTACGATAGTAAGTAAATTCTCCTCCCGCAATAAAATATCTTCCTATTCTACCATTCATCACTACTAAATCACACGTTTCGCACAGATCTATAAATTTCCACCCGAAGTTGTCAAGTCTACCATCTAATGATAATCTGTTATTAAAGGTTACCAATTCATATTGATTTGGAAAGAATGGTTCGTTGTTGTTTTGTGGTTCTATAGCTGGTAAATTGTAATGACCAATCTTGGCATCAAAATCACCAGTAATGATGCATTCTCCTAAAGAAGCATAATATGATATTTCTGTTGATAATTTGTCAGAAATATCGTATCCTAAAGTGGCGTGCCATGGCTGGCCTTCAGGGCTAAAATAGAGAGTGCATAAGCAGATATCATTGTGCGCGCTAAAGTATGCCTTGTCTAGTTTGAGGCAGATTACATTTTCCACCTCACAAGAACACTGTGTTATACCAGGTTTCAGCGAAAAACGCACATAAATGGCGGCGCCACCTGAATTCCGATTTTGATGTCCTCTTGCAGGGATTCTGTTTTTAAAAAACAAAAAATCACATACGTTTAAGTTAGCATAATCGACATCAAAACGCCATGTCTCCGTGATCACAAGCAGATCTGGTGTGAACTGCATCATTTCCAACTTATAATTTTAAGCATTTTTATGAAACTTACTGTTAGTGATCAGAAATAAGAACATGTCAACAATACATATAACAACATAAACGTAACATACAGTCATTGTCCGGGGTATCATTGGGAATAATATGGAATCATTGACCACTACCAATCAGATCATTAACCAATCTGGGAAACTAATCCGCTGGACCTTCGAACATCTTTCCGTTATGAAGACTGACCCCGTCACCAACGAAACGCCCCGGTTGTTTGGCCTTGTAGAGTCGGTCCATGTCTTTATATGTCGCAGCTCGGAACTTTCGAACACTCTCGGGTAGATCATTCCGGACACGAATACCTTCAGCCAGCAGGGAATTTCGGACGTTGATGTACGAACCCATGACGGCAAACTTATCGATCGCTTGGATGAACTTGATTTTGACTGGACGGGGTGTCGAGCGGCCACGGTCTGGTTTTCCCATCCTTTCCGCACCTTTCAGCAACAATACAGGCGGCTTATATTGAAGTTTAGTATTGATGAAAGTAAACGCTGCGTCATACCCTTGTCGCATTCTCTCAAGAGGAGTACCGATATCAGAACATTCCTTTATTCCATAAACAACAATATGGTTTCTACGCAGACTCCAATCAAGCGCATGGTATTGCGGGGAAAGATAATTGATATTATTTTTGGTCACTAATTGTGTTACCTCAAGGTTTTTGATTTTATTAGTATTATCATTAGTAAGTTTTTTAACATCGTCAATTTCATTTCCTAAGAATTCCAGCGACTGTTTAACATCATTAAAATCTGAGTCAATTTTAGAGATCAAGCTAATTACATCGTCTTTTGAAGCAGACTTTTCTACCATTAACTTTAAACTTTTTAAACTGTCAATCATAGAGTCAATCTTGGTTGATAGTTCAGAATTATTCATTATTTGTTGATATGTTTCAAATTCAGTAAGATTAGGATCAATAATTTGTGAACAGGCTATTAATCTGCTACTCCTCCTAACATTTTCAGATGTCATAAGGCTTTATGAACATTTAGTTTATGCAGCGAAAAGTTATTTATTCGTGATATTAATTATAATTTAATTAAGTAACCTGAATGCAATGGGTATATAAGAAATCGTTATGCACGGACATATGCGACAAAATATACGCCAGATGATTTAAAAATTGCGGTCACTCGTATTAAGAACGGCGAAATTTCTCAGAAAAGAGCTCACTAGATTTATAGAATACCGCGCGGCACAATTCAGTTACATCTAAATCGTGATGATATTGGACCAGTGGGTCATCCCACGGCACTTGGAGCCGATACAGAAGCCTTGCTTGTTCAGAAAATTTTGGTTGCTGCAGATTGGGGGTTTCCGTTAACAGAACTCGACGTTCGTTGCATAACTAAAAACTATCTGGACCGAAATGACCGTCGGGTTGGAGAATTCAATCAGAACATGCCGGGTCCAGATTGGATTAAGTAATTTTTAAGTCGCCATGTCACCCTTCAGGCTAAAGTGTTGAAGGATTTGCCCATCAGTCGCGGCAAAGTTTCACCAGAAGTTATTCAGAATTTTTTCAAAAATTTGAAAAATGCTATACCAGAAGGAGTTCCGACAAATAATATATTCAATTATGACGAGTCAAATTTTGCTGATAATCCGAAGCCCAAGAAAGTCATAACACGGCGACACTGCAAGTATGTGTGCAATATTAGGAATACTACAAAAGCCAACGTATCCTTAATGTTTTGTGGCAGCGCAGCCGGCACCCTCTTTCCACCGATGGCGATATACAAGGTGGCAAACGTCAGCGACGACTGGTGTGTTGGTGCTGTTAAGGGTGTGCCATTGTGTCAGGGTCGAAGCTGCAAGATGGGTATGCGATTCGCTGCAACAAAGTCAGGTAGGTCCCAGGGAATAACCGGAACCGAAATTTACCGGAACCAGCAACCGGAACCGTCCATTTAAACCGGATCCGGAACCTGGTCTTCGAAATTTATATATTGTAAAACAGATGATGGAAGAAATGAAGGTATAGTGGATTTAAAATGCATTAAAAATAACTTTTACATTAAACTTAACGTATTGCGATGGTATTATTGCCTTTCTGAAACTTTAAAGACCCTGAGGAAGCTAATAATGTTTACTTATCGATCAAATATGTCGGTTTTTGGACATTCAAAGCAAAAAATGTCTTCCACTATACACCATTGCGTATACTGCGTCAAATTGAATGTGCTTACAAAGCTTGGAGCGAAGAATACACACTTTCGCTCTGTCTCCAGTCGCCTCCCTTTACTACACATACGTTTTTAGCATGTTCTGTAATAAACTTAAAATTATTGGTTTATACGATTCTAAGAGAAAACAATAGATAGAAGGTAATTTTCTGATCACTGGTCAGAGACACTGTTTATGCTAGCGTTGGACAAACAGTGCCCGTCAGTTAGATCATAATGATGATAACTTTCTAATCGGAATGCTATAAATGAGACACTGTGATGCTGCTCGCACAGTTTCAATAAATATAGTTCATTGCCAAGAAAGCAGTTTCTAGCTGCGTTGCAGATAACGTTAGTTTACTTCAATTTAGACTGATTTGCCAAGTTTACAAGCGCAATGGCGGGTGCTTGACGCAATTTATGTTAGCCAAGCATAGCCTAAGTACTTCTGCGTAAGCCATACTCTGTTACCGAGTTGGACCGGTTTAATTAAAACGTATCCCACAGACTTCTGGATGTGTAAAATAGCTGCTACAAGCATTGACCTGGCTTTGATTTAACAAACTCCTGCAGGTTATTATGAAAAATTCCTGCTCAAATTATGTGCCCTACTTACGTTTCACACGACAAATTGGTTAGTTAATCTTTTCTTTTGCTTGGTTGTAGTGGAGCTTGATTATTGTATAATATATATTATATATGTTTGGATTACAAGATGAAGCAAAAAACGTGGAAAATTTCAAACAAAATTTTTAAACCGGAATTCCGGTTCCGGTATGGTTTTTGCCCTTTGCCGGAACCGCAACCGGAACACGATTTTCGCCGGAACCGGAATTCCGGTTACTCCCTGGTAGGTTGCTAACTTATTTATTGTTATATAAACACGCCGACTATCACCACAGGTGAGGTAACAACAGATGCATGCTCGTTTGGATCTTTCGTTTCAGTGTTTATTTCGTCAGTTGAATGAAGCAAATTTACTTTAACTACTGTTTGCCAGTGGTCACACAATTGCCATGTGTACGATACTAATAGCAGTACTGAATCTAATTGCTAATCTGACAGCTAGAGAGGAGTTAATTGCACTTTCTGAAATAATGTCTGTATGAACATTGAATAACAAACCCGATGGTACAGGAGCGATTTAGCCCAAAATCGTAAAATATGGAAAGCTGCCGCACGTGACGCAGCCTCCACGCTCAGCGAATAGGTGTGAATCAGTATCATTGAATTCCATGCCATTAGTATCAGTGATAAAATGTGTAAATATATATCATCTGATAAAAGTATAAACGGTTACTTGGAATGCTGATTCAGACGTTCAGAATTTGCCCTGAATTCATGGTAAAATATTTGTAAATAATGTTGTATGGATTTTTATTTTGTTTGTGGTTTTAAAATGTATTTTGTTTATATACTATAACGTATTTTACGGTGGATCGATCTTGTGTCATTCCGATTCTGGTTCTTCAATGTTTTCAAACCTCACGCAGTGGCCTCAAAGGTGTCAAAGTTCTAATCGGGGGCAACCTCATTTCACACTTCTGCTACGAGGTCATTGAATTTTGCGTCGACAATAACATTTTGTTTATTTGTCTGTCTCCCAACGCGACTCACCTGTGCCAGCCATTGGACGTCGGTTTCTTTACACCTTTGAAACGTGCTTGGAAAAAGAACTATCTAAATTTAAGGAAGAAAATCCGCGTCAGAATTTCGTTCCAAAGCCGAAGTTTCCTGGAATGGTGAAAAAGGTATTGGTAGACATTGGAGTTAATAGTATCAAGAATAATTTAATGGCTGGTTTCCCGAAGACTGGCTTATTTCCTTTGGTCGCGTCAAAAGTATTAGAACAGTTGCCACAGGCGGCAGATAACGATGCAGTGAATGCGGTCATCATTTCGCACTTCCAAAATCGGCGTTACGAAAACGAAGGTGCACCGCGGCCGAAACGGGGCAGACTATCAAAGGTGGTTGCCGGAAAAAGCGTGACACTCGACGATTTTGAAAGTGGCGACGAGCAAGCTAATGGCACGGATGAAGTGTTCGCTTCTGGGAGTGGCGGCGTTACTAGAACGGCGGACAATCCGACCACAAGGGCTGCCAAGCGTTCTCAAATTGTCGACTTTTCGCGAAACGTCATTATTCCGGGTAACGGGCCTGCTGGAATCGCACAGTTGTCCTATGGTCACTTCGTAGCCGTGATTTATGAAGGGAAATGGTGGCTCGGGACAGTTGAAGCGGTTAAGGAACGCAGTCCGCTCGACGTTGTGTTTCAGATCAATTTTATTCACCCATGCGGCCCCGCGGACAAATTCAAATCGCCGGATAAGAAAGGCGAGGGGCGGTTTTCTGTGGAAGAAATATTATACCGCCTTAAGGATCCCCTAACACCGCATTTTATTATGCATGAAGCCGTTATTATTGTCATTGAAACATTGTTTAACAAAATTTAGAGCATGGAAAGCTTAGAAATACGAGTTTTTTTCGAAAATTCTGGTTATGGGAATTGCCTTGTTTTCTTTTTATTGTTAAGTTACGATTTTGAGTGAATGATTGGCTCAGGTGTTGCTGTTTGTGTCCTGGGCTAACACCAGTTATTTTTAAGAACTTACTACGGTACCATTGTTGCCCCGTTGCAGCGCAACAATGGCATATGGTGCAAATACTGTAGGTAAAACGTTTAGCTGCCAATTTAGCCCCAGAGCGAGGTAACAATGGCACCCAAGTATTTTTTAAAAAATATGTGGTCACCCGGAGGGTTAGAGTCATTGCAGCGTAATTAACGTATTTAGGCCTCTGGATATTATCAGTTGGGCACCGCTATCAAAGCAATACCAGTAAACTGCACAGGTGATGATTTCCCAACTATTCCATTACCCCGGTTGACTGTATATATATAGATATAGTGGTTCCTCATTTCTTCCAGTTACCTATACATATATTATGTATACATATAAACATATATTTATTTCTAATTTGTTCCAATTATCTACATATATATAGTGATTTCTAATTCGTTTCAATTACCTACACAGTGAGGGCTTGCATATATACATACGAGGGCGAGCTGATAACTTCGGGTTCCTGCAGCCATCGTCACTGGGTTTCGATTTCAGAGAAAACATACGTAGTCATATTCGTATATGTTGCCATTATACCGTGACCAGGATTAACCTATCTCGTAACGATCCAGCATGGATTGTTACATATGCTTGGAAATATCGTAAATCTCTATTTTGTCTTAAAAGTGTATTGCGTAGTGTACTTTAATTAGGGACTTTTCTCATCGCCAAGAAAGTGAATTCTGTGTATAAATAGCTATATAGAGCTTTGATCTGAACAAACTGAACCATTGGCGGCCGAATCTCACTGGGCGTTAAGGAGATATGACTAATTTAGTTTCTTCGGGATCCCAAGGGTCCATTTAAATACCCATCTTGATGCAACCCTGCCTGGTAAAGCTGATTTGCACGATAAAAAATATAGTTTTCCCAGATTACATAAATGGCCCAGGCGTTCCTTTTCCAATTCCCAGTAAGAAAATTTTTCTAACCTGTAAGATTTTTTCGATGCGCTCGTTTCACTAACTACACTCTAAAGTCAAATTATATCCTTTTTCAGTGGCAAAATCATTTCTTTAACATTGCGCTGGCTGTAAACTGTTTTGTATAACTACAAATTTGTTTTGTAATACGAACAAAAATTATGGCTCGCACAAATGAATCTTGTGGCTCAACTGTCCTAGCGACTGTCTGTTTTGAGTTTAGCTCGCAAACGATAATTAAATTGTTATTTTGGTTTCTTGTTCGTACCCAGTTCATGCCTTATTATTTGTAGAATTGCTGTCAGTTTCTGAAATCACAATATCGCTATCGTATCTATATTATAAGGTTGGATCTGGGACTAGGCTTAAGAATATTTTGGGCTATCCTCATACCAGGTTGCGATATTTCGTACAACAGTGGTGACACTTCGAAAAGATTGTGGCCATGACCACAATACTTGGTTTCATTATTTGTTTGGGATCACGTAACTTCAAGTGTGCTTTTTTGAAACAGGTACTATCGGTTAGTGTAGAAGACGACAATATTGTTCCGTACATCACTAACACATTGCAAAATCCTGACTTAGCTCTCTCGCTGGCAACACGAGCTAATTTGCCCGGCGCAGAAGATCTGTTCGTTCGGAAGTTTAACACTCTATTCGCGTCGGGAAACTATTCGGAGGCAGCGAAAATTGCTGCAAACGCTCCACAGGTTAGTGGTGTAAACTTTGCCAAATGTTGTGTTATTTTCATCAAATTTATTAGTTGACATATTCTAGTACATGAAAGCACGAGTTATAATGCTATTGGTACAAAATGGTTCAAGATTGTTTCAGAATGACTTTTGCGTCAATCAAGCGTACGAAACGAGTGAAGTAATGAAGTTTTGGTTGGGCATCTAGCTTCTCCATTCGCTGAAAATAGTGGATTGAACAAGGCGCGTAAATTGAGAGCGCCAGGTTTGGTAGGGTGCGCTAACTTCTCAACGGACCCTCGTGGGCCGCGGGGCATCAGTCGGAGGCACCCTGATTCAAAATTTATAAGTGGATCGAATCGGGGGCTCGGATCAGACCGTAGGTGAGAGCCCTCCCACCCCCGGTTTGTAGAGTGCGGGGTCACGAAAGCGGTGCGCCCACTCGTTCAACCGGAGGTTGGGATCGACCGGCTTCTAAATCTAAAATTAATGTGTTTAAATGAAAAACGCTAAAATTGTTAATAAATGGGTTTTGGAACGCTGCCAATGCTTCTTTATTGATGTTAAAAACTTTTTAACGGGTTTTTTATTTAATCCAATTTTTCGCTTCAGAATGGTATTTTTGTAAAATTTTAAAGTTTTTATTGCAACTGGAAGAGTTTTTAGCTGGAGCAAGCAAACAATTTTGTTGCCAAATGCAACAAATGCCCGTTGCTTCATATGCGGGACCAGTAGGGCTCGGTTCATGCCCATTACAAAAGTATCAGCTAATCGAGAGCCCAGTATGTCTTATCTTGTACCTCGTACGTCGAGGTTAAGTAGTATCAAAGTAGTAAGTTAGAGTAGTTGAAACGGAGCGAGCAAATCTAGCGGTGTTTCCACAGGACGCCATAGGGAAAATTTTGTAAATTTTTTTGTCAGTCGGTGTCATTCATAACTTATTTTAGGGTGGACGGTTTTCGAAAAATTTTTTCCTCGAAAGCAAAAGTGATGACGATGTGCCATTTAGTTGTTCGCAAGGACCTCCGACTCCATCTTGCGGGTCAAAATGGCAAAAATAGGTTATTAAGGATTCTTTGCCTAATCTGGCCATACGGGTACCAATATTTCGCAGCCCATATCTCGCGACATACACTTCGCTTCGAAATAATAAGGCGTTCCAATCAAATCAGGCAATGGATGCAGAATCAGCTCATCGAGATCTGTAGCTTTGCTGACTACTCTTTTTTGTGGCACCACTGCATGGGCCGGTTATTTTGCTTCACACTTTGCCAGAAATATCGATTTTTCAAATTTAACCGTGTTATCAATTGTTTCTACCTTACAATGAGGGCCTATTAGGTTATCAAGCACGCCGGATACGATGGTTTTGTTATCTAGAGTTCAACTTGACTATATTATACCTTTTCATGGTGTTTTAACGGATTAACGGACGACGAGCGCGATTTCCAAAATGTGCGTTTTCATTTGTCTGATTATGTATTGCATGCAGGGTATCAAAAATGCTCAATATATTGGTATTTCAGAAAACTAAATACAATGATTCGGTTATCTAGAGCTCTAGAATCTACATATTTTATACCTTTTCATGGGTTTGGGGCCAATGAACCTGATTTCCAGAATATAGTCTTCAGCTGTTTCGTTACGCATTGCGTACAGATCATTAAGAATTGTCTATATAGGTTTTCCGGCAGGCTGAGTACGATAGTTTGTTTATATAGTGATATGCACAAAACACTCGTTGTGTTGTCAGTTGTTTTCAATTCGTTTAGGGTCGACGAGGTTTTAGGATTTTCAAAGGGTTCAGTGTTCAAGAAGTTTTAGGGTGGCATATACATCAAACACATCCCGGTACAGGTGATTAAACAAAATAGCTTAATAATGAAACCAGACTCTCTCCGTTTCACCCTTGCTTGAGAGATACTAGTTTCGTTTAGATAATCAAGGATATTAACAGCGTATATGGCATCTCTCTTGTATTTGCAGCAAGACGATAGCCCGAAACGGCCTATTGGAGCTTTCGCTGTAGGTCACCTTTCATTATACTTTTCAGGGTATTCTTCGAACTCCCGCAACAATCCAAAAATTTCAACAAGCTCCAACGCAGACGGGCCAAACATCACCGTTGCTTCAATATTTCGGAATTTTGTTGGACCAAGGGCAATTAAACAAATATGAATCGCTCGAATTATGCCGGCCTGTTCTTCAGCAAAATCGAAAGCAGTTGCTCGAAAAATGGTTGAAAGAAGACAAAGTTTGTTATTAACGTGCATAAGTCGCTCGATCGGTATAGAATGATATTTGTTTGACCGACCCATTCCATAAAATTGTGTTAGCCTTAGAATCAGTCAACTTCTTGTTAAACATCGATGAAAAAGTACATTTTGTTTTACCCTGTTATTTTTGGTACTTTTGCCGCTATAGGACTACGTATAACGATTGCGTAAAGGATTATTTGAGCGAGCGTTTTTAGATTAACAAAATATTACTACACTAAACTGCCGTTAGTTCTTTGCATCGTACGGCAATGCGAACATCACTTATAATAAATGTTTTATGGGCTCATCAATCAGGTGTTTTATGCCCGTCATTTTCGTCCGTATAATGCCCACTCAATTATTGGAGTTTGGTGTGGAATAGGATGAAGTGTTTGTTCAGTCACTCAGTGTTTTTGTTGGTGCTGGACCTTCTAAGCCTCCATAACTGTGTTTGATTGAACGAGTGTTCTTTTATTGAAACGGAGCTAGCGTAGTTTCGTAAATTACGCTTCAATGTGCAAAAAATTGTTTTTCCGTCTTATATCATAAATCTTTTTCTTGTAATGTTTAATTTTTACATATTAAAACGTAATTGTGTGCCGATCGTTATTTTTGCATGGCGCCAGTGATTTCCTACACATACTGTAACAAATCCGATACGAATTGAAGATGCTTAATTTCTGCCACTTGGTGTTCCTCAACGTTTTGAATTACAACTCTCCAGGGTCATCTTGGCTTTCCCATAAAAGGAGGCTTAGGTATTTCGATCAGGTGTACCCAGTTCAGCATCCAGGCATTTGTAGGTTCCCACAGATCACCCCAGATACTTTTCTACATGGCAAAAATAGACCGAGTTTTTTCCGCGAGGTAAAAATATGCCAGTTTTTCACCTTTGGAATTAAAAATGCCAAATTTTTTGCCTCTTGGGCTACTACAGTTACCGTCAGTCGATAGAGTTTTACCATATAATACACGTTATTATTGTATATTTACTACGAATCAGTATTTCAGTATAAGCATTTCTGAGTTTTTCAGTCTCCCAGTTCATGTCTGGGGAAAACTAATTTATCATAGTTGCCAGACTAGCAAACCACATGGTTTTAGGTATTTTAATGTTGTAATACATAGCATGTTATAAATTCATATCGCTTGTTGGTACGGCTACCATGGATTAGCTTAGGGTCCGTCAAGGGCTTTGGGAAAATTACGATAACATTTGCCAGCCTATAAAAGAAGCATTCGCTCTTTTCAGCTAAAAAGTGGCACTCACTCATTTAGAACTGACGAGAATATTCTAATTTTCGGATCCAAACAACTCATGAAATTGACTTACGTTGATTTCGCGGAATATAATATTTATACATCTAAAATGGCTGAACGATAAGAACGCATATTTTGAGTCCTGGATTTGGTTTTAATCCTGGTTGTTGATAATACGTTGGTATCCGTATACAACACTGTGTTGGAGTTAAGGAATAACCTTATGGGGTCTTATACTACTGGCTTCTTCATTCGCTGATTTTTTTTGCCAGAGGATGTGACCCGTGTTGTGTCTGGACCAAAATCAGGGACAGGATTTTCACAGGGGCATAGCTCGGAAAGGGGGCTTGGTTGGGATCGGAACACTTCTTAATGTAAAAAATGTTCTATGTTTACTGTTTAACGAAAAACGCTAAAATGGTTCAGAAATAGCCCCACGAGCGCTGCAAAAACATATATAGCCTAAAAACAGCTTTTCAACTACTTTATTTAACGGTCTATTGGTGTTGGGCTTTGTTGAATATGACGAAAGTGATTTGTGCTGTGTGCTATGTTTACTATACTGATATAACGGGCATATTCTTACCCACACACAGCTCATTTCGCGATTTTCTTATTTCATTCTCTTCTATTCTTCTGCGATATGTATCTACTACGGGAAGTGCTTGGTGCCTAGAACGTAACGTTATAATTGACATTGACAAATTGATCTATGAATTTCAAGTTTTCTCCGGTGGTTAATTGAGAAAGAAAAAGTCCTGGAAAAGAGAAAAGGAGATCCATGTTTTGATATATGCTGTGAATGGTCATAACGTTGCAACTAATATAGTGTTGATGTATTACTGTTTTTATGAGACTATGAGTGTGGCTCAGAAAACTAAATTTTGGCTTTAAGCGCAGACTATCTAAACTATTGCTCCGTTTCTCCCCGCACACGAGTTTACTTTTGTTAGGAAAAATAGCGGTTTATTATTTTAAACATAAATATTTTACCTTAAAATCTTCAGCTTGAATGCAGTGAAGAACTTGGCGATCTGGTAAAACAAGCTGATGCCACTTTAGCATTATCTGTCTATTTACGTGCCAATATTCCACAGAAAGTAAGTTAATTATCTTTTATGTCAGGTTAAGCCGTTGTTAATTCAGTGATTTCTAGGAGTGAGCATGGCAAAGCAAGATGTTACAAAAATATAATGTTTTAATAATAATCCTTTCAGGTTGTATTAATGGGCGTTTTAAATTAATCCCTTTGTGTTAAAATATGGGTTTTAATTAGTTTACTTGTGAACAAGATATAGACGAAGAATGCAGTATGCTACTGTTGTTCGCTTTTTCTTCGTGTACCTTCTTTCTAGAATCTCGGTAACTGTTTAGTTGATCTTGACAATTATTTATGTTAACTATGTTGCTGACTAAAGCGCACGTGCGATTTTGGCAGAAAACTACCATTGGCAAAACATAAGCTAACGTCCAGTCAAGATAACATGGCTGTAAAATACCATCAATGTTTCAGTGGTAAGCTGTGGAGCTCTGGTCTGGTGGCATCGTACTCACGTGACTATTTCAAAAGGAAATTGCCTTTGTATGCAGAAACTTCTGACACTGTTAATCATAAGTGTGATAAGAACTACACCGAATAAAGACATACTTACTTGAAGTACCGCCAATATTGATATAGCAACCATTTGCGAATATATCATAGCAACCACAGACTAAAATCATATGGGTGGTGGACAATACTGATACAGAATGCATCGGTTATTAAAGAACAAAGCAAATGGCTGGAATTTCACCTTTGCTCGTGCACCCAGTGACATGATAGTGTATCAGATCGAAGTGACGCTGCTGCATTACGCACTTCCAAAACGTAATGCCCATACGACACCGGCTATCGTAACCTCGAGGGGGGACCAAATGGGTTCCAATTTTTCTTTTTCCTGGTCAATCCTACGAGACTACAGACCTTAGCAAGCCGCAGGAGCGCCTCACAGGATGTGGTCTGATCCTGCCGGACGGGTTGCGCACGTATCCTAAGCGGTTTCACTTTTGAGGTTTCTAGGGAGGTTGGCTTTGTCACCTGGTCTCAGGCCAAAGAGTCCATGCCACCATTTCCTATCATCGTTCCACGTGAAATTATATCAAATGTTCGGGTAGGCTAATTTTCCTACTTTCCTGAACAGTTAATTTATTTAGCCATTTGGAGGGAAAAACATACAAGTAGTACGAGATGATAATCAGTTTTCGAGAGGCGCCATTCGGCTAACTACACGCTCGGTACAATGGCTACTAATACGAGGGTACTCCGATTAGACAATAGGTTCAGGTAAGCTAAAGACGGCAAAACGAAACAGGTAAATTCGAATATGCGGGCCAAAGCGTACGCAATGGGATTGTGGGGTTTTGATTTTGCTCATCCTTAATCAACCGCTATCGTACATGATAATCGAGTCGGTACGGTACAGATCACTAATGGGTTAAAATGCAGCAAGTTATAGCGAATCATCAAAGGTAAGGTTAAACAATCGATACGGGTTCATAATGTACATTTACAAGGGTACAAGTTTGTGGGTTCATCATCTCAGTACGACTCCTGGGTTCGAGTCCTACAACGGTGTAACATTTTTCCTTCCTACTCGCATACGTACATTTTGAATATAACTGCGGGTACAACAATTTTCGGTAATTCGTGGCACAACAAACTAATCAGGGTCCAAAATCCTTAATAAATTATCTTTCAAATATAGTGCCAAAGAGGCGAAATTTAGGCTTTGATTTGTACTCATTTGTAACCTAGATAAATAGTACAATAACGGACTCTTTCGTGTCCGTGACCATGAGCCAGAATATATTCAAAACGGGCGGGTAAAATCTTTCCTAAGCGGGTGAGAGGTCCCGGTAAGAAAGGATTGGGATTGAATTTTCTAACTTCCTTAGCACAAAACTTACTACTGAAATCTATACTGTGTTGTGTATGTAACAGATCCATAACGATCGTTACAAGGTGGATTAATCCTGACCACAGCCTAATGGCAAACTTTTAGCGAAAACCTATAATCTTGAGCACACGATAATGGTTAACATTTACGATAATCCTGTCCACACCCCAATGGTCAACATTTTTTCGAACACAAATAATCCTGACCACAGTGCAATGGTCAACATTTTAGCGAACACCAAAAATCCTGTCCACAGTATAATAGACAACATTTTAGCGAATACCAAAAATCCTGTCCACAGTATAATGGACAACATTTTACCGATTATAAAAAATCCTGTCCATATTGTAATGGTCAACATTTAGTCGAGTTCTCCAATAATCGTGACCACATGTATAGTGGCCAACATTTCCGAATTCAGCCCCCAGTGTTTCCCCAACCTGGGACACCCGACGGCAATAGCCCAAAAGGGTACGGAACCCACCGTCGCATTGCAATACGTACATTTATGTAAGCAGAATCAATTAATCGCCTCTTAGCGCAAGCAAAAATATAGACTGAGTTCCTCTATATACCCATTGACTACAAAGCACTGTTGTCACCTCATATGTAGACTGCCTAACTGGCACAAACCAGGAACCACCGTATATACGTAAACCAGTGACCGAAACAGCTCGCAAGACCAATACAGTATATAACTACATAATTATAGCAAATCAGAAATTACCGGATACATACGTTAATAATTGAAACGGGACTGAAATCAAGGTATATATGTACGTAATCGGAACAAATTCAACAGCACTATATGTATATATATATATATATATATATATATATACAGGTAAACGACACGAGTCCGGAGTAATCAGGTTCAAAGAGTCCCGCTATGTAACCGACTTTCATTTTCAGTATTTCGGCCTGCACCGCCGACATTGTTTTGATCAAGATGGGTATCGTTATTGATATTTCAGGGATGGATAATCGTCAAGGAATTGTAACCGTATATACAGATACCTATATCCATCTATATACATATTGATTGTAGTACCCTAAAGGCACGACTTGGTATTTGTATTGGCATTATCATGATTGTACCGTACCATCGTAGGCCATAAAGGCATATATATTTGCATTATGTGTCATTACCATCGTTCTTGTTATACCTTTGATGGCCATAAAGGCACGTTTTCAATATTTGTTACCATAATCGTATCATATAATTGTGTACCGTTGGAACAGATGTTGTTGCTCATATGTATTTTCAGGTACACGATCCAGCCGCTTGATTGGGATAATATTCGTTAACCATTTGTAAATGAGTGCTATACCATGTCCATACCGTTCGTTGTTATTATGTGAGGCCATAAAAGCGCCGCTCTATAATTTACCATTACATACCGTAAACTCGGGTAACTAAGGCCGGTCAGGTAACTAGGGCCGTTTTGCAAATGTGACTTTGGACAGCGCTGAGTTTTACTGCCGCCTAGCTATTGCAAAGCAGGCGGTATTTTCTTAATCCCCGTTATATTCTCTACCGCACAGGTGCATTACATGTCCCCAAATGCCCGTAGTCGTAGGGATATATAGTAATTTATCAAGTTCTGTAAATTCGTGCCAAATTGTATATAAAACCACCTCCTGCTTTCCTTTTTAGGGAAATGTATCTTGAGAGTGATTTCATGCTTGAAAGATATATCGTTATGTAAAAACGATGCCGGATAATGGCTTTAGTTACCGTGTGATTCCATATAAAATAGGATAACAAAGGCCGGGAGGCAAACAAAGGCCATAGAGTGTCGTGTAACAAAGGCCATACAGTGTCCACTAACAAAGGTCATAATTAGCAATTTAGATTAGCTCTATATACTTTCCAATGTTCATGTGTCCGAATAATTTCAGGTTTTTAGGCGTTTTAAAATATAAGTAGGCTAGCAAATTATTGTAATTTAACTGAGCAATATTGTTAATTACTGTGTAATATGGGTAAGAAACCTTCACGTAGTAAATATGGAGGTAGAAAATATTGTTTCGGTAACAACTATGAACAGCGATATACCAGGGCACTGGAACTAATGAGAACGGAAGGTTTGTCGGAGCGTAAAGCATGTTTAAACCAAGGTATTACGTGCAGCGCGCTGCAAAAGCGTCGAAAAGGATTGGTTTTGAAGAATGTTGGTCGTCCTCAGGTCCTCACTGCAGCTGAGGAAACTGAATTTGTGAACGCATTGGTCTTGTGTGGGAACTGGGGTATTCCTATGGATAAAATGGATCTTCGCATGTCAGTGAAACACTACTTGGATCGAAAAGGAACCCGAATTAACAGGTTTCGTGATAATTTAGCTGGAAAAGACTGGGTGTCTTATTTTTTGCTTCGTCACAAAAATGAGTTAACCCAGCGTATTTCGAACAATTTGTCAGTTCCTCGAGCGAAGCTTACGCGTGATACTGTCATTGAGTACTTTGAATACTTAAGAGCTACGCTTTCCGGTATTCCGCCGTCTAATATTATTAACTATGACGAAACAGCTTTTGTAGACGATCCAGGACGTAAAAAAGCTATATTCCGGCGCACTATTAAATACCCGGATCGAATTCAAAATTCGTCCAAAACTAGCTTCAGTGTAATGTTCAGCGGTGCGGCAAATGGTACTATATTGCCGCCTTTCATCGTGTATCGCTCGCGGACCTTGGACCCAAGTTGGATTCTAAACGGACCTAAGGGTGCTCCTCTATGCACTGACCGATGTTGCAAAGCTGGTGCTCGTTTTGGTTGCTCTAATCACGGATGGTTCGATGCTAGTTATTTTGAAGGTTAGCGCACAGCTTTGTCTTATCGATTTAGATCATGCGAACCTTATGGTTATGCGAATTTGTTTGCAATTTCTAATTTTATAGAACTGTTTGGACTATGACATTTGCGGAGACAATCTAGCCAACAATATTTATATGTAAACCACCTTTGTACTGCAGCTGTTTGCGCGATCAGAGTCCTTTGATAAGTATAGTCTCTGTTTGACGTTGATTACGTGCTTACTGACTAGTGATAGGGTATACAATGTTTTTTAAATTGAATTCTCCACGTACAGAAATGTCGCTTGCGGTTAATAACTTAAATACTTAGTATGATTTGTGTTAATGTAACAATATGGTGGTCTCAATGTACTTGTGGTGCTTTTTTTTATAAACACATTGTGGCGAGAGACTTGAATTTACTGTTGATAGTGGCGTTTCACAGCCAGGAGAAGGTTCGATAAAATCACCAAATGCAGTCATTTGAGCTTTTGGTGAGATTACGGTCAAGCCGCGCTTAATGTCTGCTATTACTAGGGAAGAAAATTTCATCCAAAAAAGCCTGGTATTCACACCTAAAATTTGTGTTTTTGACACATTTAGACCATTTTCTCTTGTCTGGAACATAAAATTTGGTTAAACAATAGAAATTTTGTAATGAAATTTTGCGTTTGAACCGGGGGGCAGGCAAAAATGCCGGGCTCCCCACTTTGGACTAGCCAGCTGTAAGATGCCATTTTACTTCAAGAAATTTTTCAATTTTGTGTTTTATCCAAAATTGTCTTTTTAGAATGGTTCAACAAAATATTACTGCCGCATGCTCAGCATCTTACCGGTCCAGTTGTGCTCATCGGAGATAACTTGAGCTCCCATTTTGTGATTGATGTATTGAAAACAGCCGTCGCAAATAGCATTAGGTTTACGACTATTCCCCCAAATTCAACGCATTTGCTTCAGCCGCTTGATGTCGGCACTTTCCGACCATTGAAAGCGAAGTGGCGAAAGGTCCTGGACGATTGGAAAACTAAAAACCAACGCTGTGTCACAAAAACTGCGTTCCCGAATCTTTTGCGAAGGGTGTTTTCTGAGATGGGCGAAAATTTGAATAACAATGTTGTCAAGGGTTTTAAGCAGAGTGGAATCTATGAATTCAATCCTGATATTGTCGTAGAGCATATTCCAGATCATAGGTCAGGCTCACCTGGTCCGCTTGTAGCGGAAACTATTGTTGGCTATCTGAAGGAGATCAGGTTTGGAGGTACTGACGATAAATCGTCCAGCATTAAACGTCGCCGTATTAACATTCACCCAGGCCGTAGTGTAACTGCGGCAGATATAGAAGAAGCTGAGCCAGATCCAACACCATCAACTTCTGTTAATGAAGCTTTTGTCGATAATGGAGACGAAGTAGAAAGCACCACTTCGTCGCTGCCAAAAGAGGTTAGAAATTTGTTTATTTGGCGACAGTCTTAGCGTTTCAGATGACACTCGCCGGTCCGGTGTACTTATCTATGGCAAGATGTGACCTCGTGAGCGAAAAATTTCCATGCCTACGTCAATATCTGTTTAAAAAACGTTTCTACCGTACCGTTGCGTTTGTAACATGAATCTATCACATAGGTTAGCTACATATAACATAAGGTAGCTAATTTCTTGTGGTGGTAGGCCTAAGCAAAACCAAAAACATACTTACATTCTTGTCAAGCACACTCTGGTGAGAGGTTTCAATGTGCGGCCGTTGCATAGGCAGGGACAGAATCCAGACTCGCCAAATCTCAGCTCAGTCAATTGCGCATTCGGTGTATACTTAATGTCTGCAATTACCTAGGGTAGAAACCCAACGTTTATAAAAAGCATGTTTGGCCTGTTATTTAAGATTGCTCAACAAGTAAATTCTTGGTCTGTGTTGCAATATTTTTGTAGGGTAAGCAGTTTTCTAAATTTGCGTTACCTATATTTATATTCATCGCCTTAACTCTGTCTTTAATGCCACCAACGACCGGCAGTAGTTCTATGTTTGCTTTTATTTTACTCATTTCTGATAGGCTTCACCATTTTCATTCTATGAAAGCATCTGCTGTAATCCCACGGATAGGTATTCTATATTTATACTTCTACAGCCGTTACCTTGTGTTTCTTGCTTGTTTAGGGAAACTACATTCGATACGTTTATGACATACAAGACATTGTCGTAGGCTCCAGTTGGCTTGCCGCTGTTTACACGCCGCGAAAGAACAGGTCATTTTGGTATATTGGGACAGCCGAAAAAATAACAAAACATAGCGACGTGTTAGTGAACTTTATGGAGCCCCACGGCCCAAGCACCAAGATCTCGTGGCCTCCACGCAAAGACGAAATATATATCCCCCTGGCGGATATTCTTTGTGTGCTCAAGGCAGCTCCAGGTATGATTCAAGGACGTGGCGCACTGTTTGGCATTGATCAAGGATGCATGGACGAAATTGAAAAGGAATTTGCTGAATATTTGAAAAACGGCTCAAGCGCCAGACAACTAGTTTGCTAGTTGGCCGAGCAAACGGCATCAGTTTTTTATATTTTTACTGTTTGATTTGAGGTTTAGCTAGATATATACTTACCTGAAACAATATGATACATTGAATAAGTTCAGTAAAACGAATCATTTTCTCCGCCACACTTATATAAGTATTAACCGCTTAATTGTTCATTTTTGAAACAATTAGAGCTCACAATCCAAACACTTAGATGCATTTCTATCTTGTATATATACATAAAATCTTAAAAGAATACTTGGTAGCTTCAGGGTTTTAGAGCATTTCAGGCCATGCGCAGTTGGGGCAGTTACCCTTATGTTGACTGGCGCTTGGGTACTTACGGCTTGTTGGTTTAGTATTCACGTATTTTTAAAAAGTTCGAAGTGGCCTTTGTTACACTCTAGTCGTCATACTCAGGCCATAGACACGATTGTAACGCATTTGTGTTAAAATTCAAACTGTGGCCTTTGTTTGACGAATCATGGGGTAACAAAGGCCACCTAGCTTTTTTTTAAAAAAGTCAGGCCTACAATCCTTTGCAACAGCAGTGACTGTGTGGACATGTAATTGTAACAAAAGTGAAATATGTTTTTGATGCCGGAATTAAAACATTAATATACTAATGAGATTTTGTGAAATGTTGAATGTGGCCTTTGTTACCCGATCTCACAGTACTGTTTTATAATTATGCCGTACTATATTTATATTATTCTGTTGGGTTGAACAGGCCATAAAAGCGCCTGTGTCGTACCATGATACTATGTACTCTGTTTGTCATACTCTGTTGTATTTTTGTAATCTTTATGTTGGAGGCACGATTAATTGAGTGTAACCTAGTTGTGACGATTTTAGGAGAAAAGTTAGGGATTTTTACGCATGCAAACTGGTATTTTATAGTTACAGAACATGAGTATGGCGAGCCCTTGCCATACGCGATTTCGTAGGAATATAGGACGGTACGACTCCCCGCTGACCCGATACGTATAGGAATGGCCCTACCTCCGCGTGGTAGGACCGCAAAGTTTATTTTGAATCTCTTTAGGAAAGCTTGGCCGTGACGGATCCCCGTCACGACCGTCCTCACGAATGAGGACCATAAAAAATGTGGCTGCTCGCTCGAGAGCGAACAGCAATTGAGAAAATTCCCTGAAAATTATAAGAGAAAACCGAAAGTATAAAATTTACCAGTGCTCGCTAGTTATCGCCACACTGCTAAGTCGTAAGACTTTACGAAATATTATCTACCAGCGTTCAATTTCGCTGGCTAATATAAGAAATAAAAGTTGAAAATTTGGTGTCGAAAATATCGGCTCCGGTTCATAACTCCGGAACCGTTAGGAATTCCAAAATTTCGTACCTAACATTTGTTATAGAAAATTTTACGGTCTTTCGAGTGAGACCGGTTTCGTGGAGATCCGACCCGGATCCACGGACTTATGAGCAAATTTGTACGTACGTAAATAGCTAAAACACGCTTAATTAAATAACTTAACGAAAGTTGGTCACAAAAATGTATATATAGTACCGTTGTAATCCTTAGACCCGCGGCTTTAATTTGAGCCCGGACCGGTCCCGCTGCGCCCACTTTTAGATACTCATATGACGATTTCGGAAGTAACGCCCCGACTGGCGTGTCACCCCTCATTTTGTTCTCCTTGTCGAGACTAACCCAAATATATATAGAACACCCCAGAAAAGTGTGTCCCGAACCCGCGGGAGCCGTTTGAAACACTCTACTCAGGAAAAATTTGGCCTGGACCCCCCCCAAGAGCTCGTTTCCCCCCTTTTAGACCGAATACGGTCCTGTTACATATTAAAATGTTCGGACGGACATACCGGGTCCGAATCCGAACTGCTTATGGCACTTTGCCATCTCTGAAGGTACTGTGCCCTTTTCTTTTCACCCCTTTGTCCCCCACTTCTTCTTTTGTTTACACAAACCGCGTCTCTTTCCGCAGTACTCTTCTAAGTATTTATATAAATTGGGTACGTTTAGATATTAAGTTGATATTAAAGTAAGTAAATAAATAAAGTAATACACGAGTTACTCCGTTGTTAGTCGCATAGTAACGCTAGATCCACACTCAAATGAATAGTCACTTTATATAAATTGCATCTCAATAGTCTTCAGGTGTTTGAGGCTAACCTTCTATAAAGTTTGTCCGTTTTATTAAAGCCCTTATCTGCACAGGGTTAGCTGAAGTTAATATAAATTTGATAGACCGGCAGATTTTGTTTATTGAGCAAACACAGTTTGACACAGTGCTAGTTTTATATAAAGTTTGTATCGAATTAGTATAAAGTTAGTAGCTGCGGCAAACTTCACAGAAAACGAGTGTGAGGGTTTATACAGGTTGCAGAGTTGTCTTTGGCATACAGCAGGGCCCATCAAGTGTGAGGTGTTTGTTTAATATAACGTTCATATTAAAGTAGTATTAATTTAGAAAATTTGTACGGATACTGTCAAACGGCCTCGGTGCCGATGTACTTGGATGCACAAGAGTGACCCAGAGTTCACTATGGAATCGATATAAAGTTGATAGCTTGTTGTATGAAGTAGAAATTCATAGATTGATGTTTATATAGGAATTTCTGGAAAGTAGTTTAGTTTTATTTAGAGTTTTATATTAGTAAGGTCGTTTTTATATTAATAAGTTACGTGTAACATTTATATAAAATCGGCCCCAAATATGATCGGAATTTGGCCGATAAGAATATTTACATTTAAGCTCAGAAAATGGGGCCAGATCGCCCCAAAAGTGCTGAATAAGCACTCTAACGACTTTTGAATTCAAAATTTCAAATATTGGTATAAAAGCAGAGACGCACAGATTTGACAGTGTTCAGTACGACTTCGGCAGCGTGGAGTTCGGTCGATTTGCAGACCGACTCCAGCGCTTATTGTGCTAAAGTTTTGACTTTGTTTTTGCTATTACGGTTTTTCCGACTTGGCTTTGCGATGGACATCGACCGCTGAAACGAACAACAGTAAGTGTGGACAGGGAGGCGGTTAGGGTAGCCGAATGTTCCTAATAAGTAGAAACCACGTTACTAGTTAGCCTATAGGATGGAATAGCGTGTTAATGGGTGCACCAACGTATAGCATTTCGCCGCCCCTGTCCACACTTCCCTTTTTACATGGTAGCCCTGCCCGTCCTAGCTTGTCCCGCCGACATATGGTCGTGGTTAGCCGGTCACACTGCTTGATTAGATGGCTTAAGTCCTGCTGAACCTCCCTCGGTCGATGAGTTAGGGACACAAACAAACGCGACACTCGCGTTGTGATTAATTTTACATGATTCTCTGAGCCGAGTTAGGAATTAGGAAAATATTCTTTGAGCCGACCGAGGTTAAACAAAATTTCTGGTTGAAAATTACCATTGGAACTCCGAATCATCCGCGGTCTCGCACAATTTTTTCTCGACGTTTATCAAAGATTTTATTCAAGGTTTTGTTCGTATTGTTGCTTTTTGGACGCAAGTTCGTCCGCCCATTTTGCCACCTGGCTGGTCGGAAGTCACGATATGATAGGAATTAAGCTACCATAGGATCTCAATCAAATTTTATTTGCATGGCGATAGTATTTCAAACAATGCCCACCAACTGGAGCTCGTGTCACCGCTAGATAAACCGCCTCAGTGTCCCATGAGCTGAATAATTCACTTAGTGTCAAAATTTGACTTATCTTGAAAACCACACCAGGAATTGGGCTACAATTTCACCCGGATCTCGAGGAGGATCCGAGCCATAGTTTCGATATTCAAAACGTTCAAGCATCGCGTCGGAAACACAAACTCGACGACCCTGAAGGGGCCTGCCCCCGCCAAAAATGGAAAAGTTAAATATTTCAAGATTTACTCCAGGAATTTTGTTAGGACTTTCTTCGCAATGCTCCCGGTTAATGAATGTACTTATAAAACCTGTCGATTTTACTTCGGAACCCTAACCCGACGACCCTAAAGGGGTGCGTTCCCACCAAAATGTGAAAACTTAAATACCTTAGGATCTACTCCAGGGATTTTGCTGAAACCTTGGCAGTTTCTTCGTAGTATTGTCTACTAATAACTAGGACTCTGAAACTCGTCGATTTCGAGTCGCAACCCCAAACCCGACGGCCTCGAAGTGGCCTAACCCCACCGAAAATGCGAATTCATGATTATAATTTAAATATTTTAAGATTCCCTCCAGGAATTTTGTTGAAACTCTCGCGGTTTCTTCGTAAGTATGTCTACTTTTGGATATCATTATAAAACTCAACTTTATTGGGTCGGAATCATAAACCCGAAGACATGATAGGGCTCCGCCCCTACGCAAAACTTCAAAAGTAAATAACTTGAAATCTACCCCATGAATTTTAATGATTTTTCTTACATATAGAGACCCTTTAGGCCTTTCGTTTAAGATATCGAGCCCGGCAAAGCCGCGGCCCGGTCAAAAGTTACAATAAATTCAAACCCGAGCAGCGCAAAAGCCGCTCAGGTTTTCTGTGAAATTCGTGAGTTTCCTTTTACGTATAAGCCGTTTCATAGTTAGGTTTCGGTTTAGCTTTACTATAGATTTCCAGCATATTTCTGTTTCCCTTCCTCTGTACATAACTGTCATCAATGCAGCACGACTGCATCGCAGTCGCTAATCGCTTATACGCTGCCACTGTAGTAGCAGTATCAAATTTACCAGAGTCGGTAAATTTGTCGGCAGTGGTAAACCTTTAGGATAGCAGAATTGACGATGTCGCTAGACGCGATGTCAAGTCTATCGGGCCTCGGCCCGACCGACCAATTTTTGGGAGGACCGTTGACCCGTTCCTGAAAATTCGATATAGAAGGTCAAACCCCGTCTCCATGCAACATTTCGTAGAGAAAGGCTGGTAAATTAGGAAGATATGACAAATTGTAGGTTCTCTCCAGCCCCTACGGAATTTGAGCGTAAATCTCGATCGAAAACTAGTAGACAAATCAGTATAAGGATCCGATTAGGGTTAAGCCAGCAAAATTGTTACGGTTGTCCTGACAACCGGGGCCTCCGTTTACTGTCTCGCTTCGTCGAGCAGAAATTGCCCGAAATAACGGTTCAACTTTAGTACCAAATGGAGCTCGTTTTTGAGCGTTTTTCAAGTCAAAATAACAGGTTTTAGTATCATTAGAGTAGTGTCGATGCCCTACGAGGCATCGCCACTAATACCACCAGTTTCAATTAAGATCGTAGGTATCACCCGTCTAGTAAATTAGATATAATTTTGAACTAGGAAAAGCTTAAAATTCGGTCCCAACCGCACTCTACCGGGACCCTTAAGCCGTTTGAAAGATAAGTCCGCCCGATTGTTTTTAACGGTGTTACAGCTCATGCTAGTGGACTCGAAAGGTCCATTCTCGACAACATTTAGGTCATGGATTAGCTGCAACTTAAGGTCAAATCTTACCGCTTTACCAATGTGTTTGTGAAACGATCGCATAGGAGACAAGATCCAAAATTAACCAGTATATTTGCACCTGCTACTGAAATTTCATGGTCACTTTGAGGATGTATGTATGTGTGCGAGTAGGAAAAATTTGTAAGGTACCACTGTCGCACTATAGAATTTAGGAGTCGTACCGATGAGCACTCCATAATCTTGTCATGGTATTAAGAAGTATTGTTGTATCGTTAATGTATTACGTTGTCGTAGGTTAACCTCATCGCTACTAACCGCGATTATAAATAACCGATTATCATGTACCATAGTCTCGTGATTAGAAAGAGCAAGATGAAGTCTCGCGAACGTCCCGTCGTACGCTTTACCCGCATACCTTGTTTCGTTTCGCCTTTCGCTTACCTGAATCTATTGTTGTGTCGGAGTACCCTCTCTATTAGCAAACGTAGTACCGATCAAGTAAGTAGTTTAATGGCGCCTCTTTTATCGATGACTAACCGTAGCGTTTACCGGTACTGACTTTTGATTTGACCCCTTGCTTTTCATGAGTAAGGTAAGCACAGCTGTCATTAAAAAGGGCTTCACAGTATATACCGTGTTTTGACTCAGCTGTGAGAGTTCAGTGAAAAAGGCGATGACTCCGCAAGCCGCCCCAAGTGATGCTCTGCTCATTCTTGTGTTAGCGTACCATATCCGCGACGTCATGCTTATTGTTTCCGCCCGTACAATACGTATCTATCTATATATTCATAAATTTGGGACTCGTCAATAAATGCTCAGGTTAAACGCAAGTTGTTCAAGTGTTTTGCTGAATCGTAGTAGCGATAGGAACTAAAAGGGGTTTGAAATCCGTCACCCCGATCGACGACCCACGTTCAGGTTTGACACGCGCATCGAAGAAGCAAACCTTAGCGTGACTCGCCGATTACAGATAGGCTTGTCAATTATGTTATACTGTATAGGTACGACTCGTGCGACTTATAAGGAAAAATTTATCGCAAAATTTATACTCACGCTGAACACCCAAAATAGGAAATTGAGACACGCGCGAATCCGACGTTAAACGTGTAGGGATTTGTCGGACCCTAGTGGGGGCCACTGGCTAAACTAAATAAACTAAGCGTTTCGAGAAAGTTAAAATCAATTTCGATTGAACCCAAATACCTAGAACTTTACACTTCCCGGGTTAAACGTGCATACGGAATAGCGGTCTGGTCTCTTTGGCCTGTGAACAGGTGACGGAGCCAACCTCCCTGGGGACCTCAAAAGTAGTACCTCGTAGACTACGTGCGCAACCCGTCCGGCAGCATCAGAACACATCCTGTGAAGCGCTCCTGCGGCTTGCTAAGCTCCGTAATTTCTTGGGCCTGACCCGAATAAAAGAAAATTTTCCCAATAGGCCCGCCCTTGAAGTCACGATAGCCGGGGTCGTATGGGCATTACGACTGGGAAGTGCGTAATGCAGTAGCGTCACGTCGATATTACATGTACATTAATTGTACTTTATCAATACTAGGAATATTGATATTTTGACTTGACGGCCAAATTTGTACATTTTAAGGAGGCGCTGGATCGAGCCGGATTCAGGGAAAAGAGCTAAATCGTTAATTTTTAGTCTAACTCGGAGTTGATGGGGGGTATTCGTTCACGCTAAGCTCGGCGGAACGGGAAATCTACATTCCTAAACCTAAAGGGGTTGGGAAACAGAACTCCCAAATGCCAAACTTGCAGGTACTGATTCGAACATTTCAGGTCCTAATAGAAATGTGATGGATCGGTATTTGATTGTTTTACAGCGTATAATTATTTGGTCTATTAAAGAGTTCCACGCGGGTTCTTCCTCGTCTTACTGGAGGGTTGAAGGCGTTGCCCAGCCTTCAATTTTCATTGCCTAAAGCGATCGTATAAACGTAGCTCGATGTTCGTGAGCAATTTGGCTGGTTGATACGGGACGAAAGGTTCACAAGTACAAATTATATACAAATTTTATTGTCCAGCTTTGGTTCTTAACTTCCCTGTGCGGAAAGGCTATATACGGGTTGACAAGAGTTTGGGTAAATTTCTCAATCCGTCCTACGTTAGATTTCCTAATCATGAAAAATAACTTCCTAGATCTCTAGTCAAAACGAGTAATGCTACGCTTTAAACTTGCGAGTAGGCCACTGCCGAAGCAATAAGCTACTCTGGAGCTATCTCAAACTTCCAAAACTTCAAATGGATTAAAAAGGCTTAGTTTATCTAGCTAATTTCCAGGGAATAACCGGAACCGAAATTTACCGGAACCGTCCATTTAAACGGGATCCGGAACCGGAACCTGGTCCGAAAAAAATTTATATATAGTAAAACGGATGATGGAAGAAATGAAGGTATAGTGGATTTAAAATGCATTAAAAATAACTTTTACGTTTAACTTAATGTATTGCGATGGTATTATTGCCTTTCTGAAACTTTAAAGGGACTGAGGAAGCTAATAATGTTTATTTATCGATCAAATATGTCGGTTTTTGGACATTCAGAGCAAAAAATGTCTTCCACTATACACCATTGCGTATACTGCGTCAAATCGAATGTGCTTACAAAGCTTGGAGCGTAGAATACACACTTTCGCTCTGTCTCCAGTCGCCTCCCTTTACTACACATGCGTTTGTTGCATGTTCTTCTGTAGGAAACTTAAAATTATTGGTTTATATGATTCTAAGAGAAAATAATAGATAGAACGTCATTTTCTGATCAGTGGTCAGAGACACTGTTTAGGCTAGCGTTGGACAAACAGTGCCCGTCAGTTAGATCATAATGATGATAACTTTCTAATCAGAATGCTATAAATGAGACACACTGTGATGCTGCTCGCAGAGTTTCAATAAATACAGTTCATTGCCAAGAAAGCAGTTTCTAGCTGCGTTGCAGATAACGTTAGTTTACTTTAATTTAGACTGATTTACCAATTTTGCAAGCGCACTGGCGGGTGCGTGACGCAATTTATGATAGCCAAGCATATCCTGAGTACTTCTGCGTAAGCCATACTCTGTTAGAGAGTTGGACTGGTTTAATTCAAACGTATCCCACAGACTTGTGGATGTGTAAAATAGCTGCTACAAGCGTCGACCTGGTTTTGATTTAACAAACTCCTGCAGCTTATTATGAAAAATTCCTGCTCAAATTATGTGCCCTACTTACGTTTCACACGGCAAAATGGTTAGTTAATCTTTTCTTTTGCTTGGTTGTATTGGAGCTTGATCATTGTATAATATATATTACATATGTTTGGATTACAGGATGAAGCAAAAAACGTGGAAAATTTCAAACAAAATTTTTAAACCGGAATTCTGGTTCCACTATGGTTTTTGCCCTTTGCCGGAACACTATTTTCGCCGGAACCGGAATTACGGTTACTCCCTGCTAATTTCTTAACTAGTTGAAATTGAATGTCTTAGCTTAAGCTTTTTTGCAATGGAAGTCACTTTACGATCACTGCGGGTCGATCCTCGTCGCTACGACGCGACGGTACTAGTGTAGGGCGAGGTTCGAGTTCGGCCACGTCCCTAACTCATGGTGCAACAAGCAAATTCTATGTATCAGGTTAACCTATAGAAATTGTGTGGCGTTGCATTACGATTGTGCGAGTTTTACGACAACTTCAGGGTATGGGGGTGGCGGTGAAGATTATGTTTAGCTACGTGAGGAGTTATTTAGGACTCAGTCTATGAGTAGCGATACCTTGTAGGTCACCGGCACTACCCTAACAATACTTGTGATTTTGGTATTGCAACTTGAAAACGGCTCTCGAAACGAGCTCCATTTACTGTTAAATCTTTTATCCTACCTATCCAAGGTATCTGAAAACATTGGGTGTACCGGTCTGTATATAATTGTAACAAATTTTTCTATTGTATTTTAACTCGGGTTATGTCCCCGATGTACTCGGTTTTATCGGTTCTACTCGGAGTCTTTAACCCAGTTCATCGAGATGAAGGGGCAGACCTGTGAAGCTGAATTTCTCAATGACTAGCCAGCCTTTCTCCAGGAAACTTTGCACGGGGGCTGGGTTCGCCCTAGCTTTTCATTCTACTAGGATCGGGTCAACGATCCATCCAAAAAGTGGTCCTTCGGGCAGGGACCCGATAGGCCCGATATCGCATCTAGCGATATCGCTAACTTTTAAACACAAAACGTTGCCACTTGCAACTGGAAATATCAATGCTAGGAAAATTGATATTTCTCTTTTACCGAGGAAAATGCGTGCTAAGGCTAAAAAACCTACTTATAAAACGGCATAAACGAGAAAGGGGAACTATGGAATTTATGTGGACACTGAGCGGCTGGTGTGCTGCTCGGGTCCGATTTTTTCTAATCTTTGAACAGGCCACGGCTTTGCCGGGCTTAACAGCGCAAATCGAATGCCTAACGAGCTTCCATTTGTACGATAAAATTCAGCAAAATTCCTGGAAGGAATTTTGAGTTATACACAATTGAAATTTTAGGTAGGGGCGGACTCCTGTCGGGTCGTCGGGTTTGTGATTCCGACTCGATATGGTCACATTTTAAGGTTGTATTCAGTAGCGGATATTCGTACGAAGAAACGGCAACGTTTCACCAAAATTCCTGGATGGAATCTAATAATATTCCAGATTCACGCTTAGGGTGGGGGTGAGCCTTTTCAGGATCGTCGGGTTTATACTTCCGACGCAAAATTGACGAGTTTTGTGAAATGGATCAATGGCTAGGATACTTATAGAGATCCGCGTAAAATTTTAGCCAAGTTCCTGGAATAATTCTTCACAAATTTCACTCAGAGTGAGCTGTCTGGATATTAGATTAGCAAATTCGGTTGCGGGTCGATTATATCTTAGGTTCTGTTTCAAAACGTTGGTTACGATTAATATCCTAATATATAACAACTCAGCGGAATTTCTGTAAGGAACGTTGAGCCGGGTAGATTTTAGCGATCGCGGGTAACTCTTAGTAGTTATTCTGAGCACAGCTTTGTAATTAAATCTTCTCACTAAGCGCATTTCTGCAAAAAACTATCGCCTATTTAAAATTGAAATCAGAAAGCAAGGCCAATGATGATATGCGGTTCCGTTTGGGATACTAGTCAAACATTTATTTAACCTTTGTCGGCTCAAGAACACGTTTCAAATCCTAACTCGACTCAGGAAATCATGTAAAAACAAGTCTATCAGTGTCGGGTTAAACTCAGTGACCGAGGGAGGTTCAGTACGACTACGGCTTTCCAACTAAATTGCTAGAGTCTCTAACTACGGTCATGGACCTGTCGGACTAGCTAGGACGGGTAATGCAATCATGTAAACAAAAGTATGGACAGGGGAGGCCGAATGCTATACACTATTGCTCTTGACAGCGTGATTCAGTCCTGTGGAATAGCTCCTAAGCTTCATGTCTGTCTAACCTAACGTCAGTAGTACTCGACTAAACTACGCTGCCTCTCTGTCCACACTTACAGTCTTGAGTCCAAGTGTTCGGCGTATATCGCTTGTCCATCCAATTGCAAAACCATCATCAGTAAAGCCAAAAGAAATACTAGTTGACGAAGTAAAACCATAAGTAGAGTCGAAGAGCTGCAGAGCCGGTCTACAAACCGACCGTACTCTGAGCTGCCGAAGTCAGACTGAACACTCGACAACTCGAGTGACTGCTTAAATGGTTTAACTTTCAGTAATTAAATTTGATTTATAGGGTCATTAATATTTTCTTAAATTTGGCTAAAGGTGCTTGGTCAGCACTTTTGGGACGATTTGCATCCAACTTTTAATCTTAAATACAAACTTTCTTATCAGCCCGAATTTAGACAAATTTCAGACCAATTTTATATCAATATTGGGATGATTTATGGAAAATTAATATAAAATGCTACTAACTTTATGTGAAACTTCCTAGAAAGGTAATATTTAATTGATAAACACAACAATATGGATCTTCTATAGAATCCATAGCGCGGTTTCTACTATATTCTCGGTCCCAGAGTGACCGTTAGCTTACAAGTAAATAGATCCCTATATTTGATAGGCGAATTATTTTAGTTTATAATTTAAAATCGCAAAATTACAAATTAAACTGATATAGTAAGCTGGCCGACTCTTATATTAAAAAAACTACTTTGATATAAGTTAACTTGCGGTAAATTTATTTGCTTAAAAGCGAACTACTGCCAAATAGGAACGGCAGCTTTAATAGTAGATTCATGTCGAACTGATAAGAAGTTTTCCGAAAATTCTTCATCGTACCCTAAGCTTTATATAAAATTTATACAAAGTTCATATTAAAGTATAAACCCAAACTTATTTACTTAATAAATATAACTGTAGAAAGTAACCCGGTGTTGATAGCAAGATAAACACAAATGCTGGATATCCACATGCATCGATAGAAGTTTTATATCCAATTTATATAAATTTAAAATTTAGCTTACATAAATTAGTATTCATTTATATAAACTTATTCATCAACATATATGCTTATGTGTTTGGGATCGGGGTTTGAAGAAAGAGAAGCTGCTAGTAAACAAACAAGGAGTAAGCGGAGTAAAAAGATGGTTCCATTCCCTCAGTTATGGGCAAAGTGCCAAACGAGTCTCGTATTCGGACTCAATGTGTCCATCCGAACAATTTGATATGTAACAGGACCATTTTTGCACGAGAAAAGGGGAAGGTTGGTTCTCGAGCGAGCCTATCGATAATTTTACAAATAATTAGGGCGTTTCATGCGTTATTAGGTTACCTTTATATGGGTCTTGGGTGTATATTTGTGTCGGGTTTGACGAGGGAAATCCAACGACGGGTTAAACGCTTATCGGGGCATGATGTCTGCGATTTGCCCGGGGAAGAGTACGCAAAAGTGGGCACATCGGGTCCGCTTCGGGCTCAAATAAAATCTCGGTTTCAGGGAACTCAACGATACCGTTTACATATATTCGTCAAGTTGTTTAATTAAATATGATTTATGGGCTGTATGTACATAGTAATTCCTTGATAAGTCCGTGGGTCCTGAGCGGATATCCACGGAACCGGTCTCATTTTATAGACCGTAAACTTCTCTATCAAAAATTTCAAATTCCAAATTTGCGATTTCCCAACGGTTCCGGAGTTATGGGCCTGAGCCGCAACTTTCAATTTCGACCATTCGGAATTGGCGTTTTAAAGTTCGTTTTATTTTGATAACTTGTCCAGTGGCAATGTGTACATTGAACACTGGGAATTTTGATATTTTACTTTTTGTACTAATATCTTTCAGCAATTTTGCTTATTTGCTGTTCGCTATAGGGCGAACAGCCATCTTTTTTAGGTTCTCACTCGTGAGGATATTCGCGACGGGTTTTCATGACGGCCACTCTTTTCTATCAAAATCGGGGCGGACATCACGGTCCTATCACGCAGGGTAGGGTCGTTCTTAAACATATCGGGCGTACGGGGAGTCGTACCGTCCTATTCATTTACGGTCGCGTATGGCAAGAGCTCGTCACATACGAATATTTGTATCGGTAATAACACTAATTTACGTACGTAGGATCGCTAACTTTTCTCTTGCAATCAACCTAATCGAGAATGCGTTATTCACGATCACGTACACCTGAAGAATTATAAATTGCAAGGGTACAACAATGATCATAGGAATAGCATGAAAATTATACTGAAATTACATATATGTGTGCCTTTATGGCCATAACCAACGAAATGAATACGAAAAAAATCAGTATATTAATGGTACGATGATTAAATGTGAACATTAAATCTCAATGGAATTACATCCAAATAGATGCCTTTATGGCCATAATCAACGAAACTGGTACAAATTAGTATAAGTATGGTACAATAAGCATATTTATACGGTTTTCAACAACCCAGTTACGAGGATACGAATAATATACGGAATTGACCTGCGGGAAGCCAAAATTTACCTGGGGTGCATGACCAGTGAAGGGGCGCTAGAGAATCCTGTGCCCCTTTCACCTGTGCAGAAAGCCACCTTATTTTATTTATCTGTCTAGGGTTAGAAGATAAACATATGCTATCGCTGTATGCCACCTAGTCGTTAATAAAACATGGTTTTGGAATTTGATTTGAAATTGGGTTCAGCGAAGTCCTGCGGGGCTCTGACCATAATCATCTCCGTGGAGATTCCTGGTATATGCCATAATGAGTACTGAATAATTTATCGTTTTCTTAATTTTTAGGTAATTCAATGTTTTGCGGAAACGGGGCAGTTTCAAAAAATTATTCTCTATGCGAAAAAAGTCGGCTATATTCCGGACTATATTTTCTTGCTTCGATCGGTGCTTCGCGTTAATCCAGAACAAGGAGTTCAGTTTGCACAAATGTTGGTCGCCGATGAAGAGCCGCTTGCTGATTTAAATCAGGTATTAAAAATCGAAATGTATATTAGTATAACAGTAACTGCCTTAGAGTAGATGATGTGGATTGAATAAGTTTATGTTTATTGATTTTGATATTGATATTGATTTTATATTTATGATTATTAAGTTTATGGGAATTTAATAATGTTTTTAATAGTTGAAACAGAGCGATCGGAGTTTACACTGGAGGCGAATTCGTGGAAATATTTTTTGTCTGTCGATTTCACTGTCGATGAATGGGTTTCGACGAAATTTTACAGTTCGATAGCAAACCAGAATTTATGGTGCTCTTTAATTGAACGTTAAGAGCTACGATCCTATTTTCAGGTTAAAATGACACTAGTTGAAACTAGTTATTTTAAAGTTCTTTGCCGAAATCTGGTCATACGGATACTTGTGGTTTATATCCCATATCTCGCGACACAGGCTTATATCGAATAATTATTGTGAACCTGCTGTCTGGAATTGGTTCATCGGGATCAAGTTTGCTGAATATGACTTTTGTGGAGCCACTGGTCTGCTGTGGTATTGAATATGGTTCGTCGACCCTTTATCAGAAATATAGATCTTTCAAATTTCTGCATGTTTTTACGATATGTTCCGTCCGTCGTCACATAGTTGATTTTACGATGATTTTGTTATAACACATCCATTATAGATTAATCCTTGCCGCAGTCCAAATGGAAGAAAGAACTCGAATTATAGAACTAGCATAAGTTGGCTTGTAACATGCAATCAATCAGAATCGGGCTAAATATGTGTACGTGTATGAATGGATGATCGCTAAATTTCCGATACTTTCCCGATATTCTGCTTGTACAAAGATTTTCATACGTCAGTAGTGGGTATAATGCAGTAAGAAGAGGGTTGAGGATAGGGTATTACTGTAGTATATTGAATTTACCGGTTAGATTATGCTATCATTACAGCAATTCGCGAGACTAATACAGAAATAATTACCTGTTATTTAGAAATACTTTAAAATTATTTTTGTCCATATTATGGGTAAATTCCCCTACAGCAGCTAAATTTCAAGCACACAAAGTTGAATTAGCATGCATTTGTTTACAAACAGCTTGTCTAATAAATATAGCAAAATTGAATCAGACATACCATAGACAATCTGCGAATAAAATGAATTACCTAATAATGTTCCTAATTATTTTATTTAGCTACATATAACAGTTCTTGGTTTTACTAGAACAGATGGCAAGCGCTGCCAAAACATTAAGCACATAATGTAAGGTACATTGTATTAAATCGTTCATTGAGTTTAATTAGTTTTATATTCGTTCTTAAATTCATCAAGCTCGGCATTAGGACATATTCAGTTAGCTTATTATTTGTACTCTTGTAGTTGTGGATACTAAATGATCAGTTTACATAATGATTATTATAAAATTAACCTGCTGATTAGCTTTAATTTCTTTTGGTTTTAGTATCTAAAATTGGAATAATTCTTGTCCACAGTCATGCTTGGAATTTTTGTCCATATTTCTGGAAACTAAAGGTTACTTCACGTATGCAATAATAGAGATTATGATGCATTGTACTTTCAAGATACCAAATATACTGTTATTGTTGGTTAATGCTGACAAAGATATAATATTTCGGTATGTACAGCTTTTCTGTCAGGTATATTAGTCTTTTTTATAAAATGAAGAAAGTTTTTATATTGTGGTTCACTCAGTTGCGGTTCTATGTCAAACCTGTTATAAAGTGCTGTAATATTAGCAATATTTACAAAGTTTTCGACTCAAGTTTTAATTTTCATTGTAACAACTAAGGAGCTATTGCAGTATAAGGTTAATTAGGTGCCTGCCAGGGAGTAACCGGAATTCCGGCGAAAATCGTGTTCCGGTTGCGGTTCCGGTAAAGGGCAAAAATAATACCCGATCAGGAATTCCTGTTTAAAATTTTTGTTTGAAATATTCCACATTTTTGCTTCATCTCTGATCCAAATATTATTGAATTCGGAGATGTAGAAGCGTCAGCTTCGGAATTGGAGAATTCTCACTAGGCAGCGCGTATGGACAAAAAAGTGGGCGTCTGTTTTTTTCTCTGTAAACAAGACTTCGATATCTCAGAGTCGGCCGATTTTGACGAGTGAGGGCTCAAATGAAAGCTTATATGCTCAGGATGTGCCTTTTGGGGGTTTTATCCCGGTGGGACCTACCCCTGGTCCCCCTGGGACCCCCAAAGGGGGGTACCCAGGGGGTAAGGGGTCCAAATGACCCATTTTGGGGTGTATTTTTGCTTATAACTCCGCGACCCTTTGTTCGATTTCAATGATTTTGGTATCAAAACACTTGCCTAGACGAGCTTTATCTTTAGCTGTCGCCAGGTGGACCATGAAAAATGGTGAAATTTTGAAAAATTTTGCACAAATTTGACGTGGTGTAGCTATGTAACCACTTATCGGAATTGAATGAAATTTGGCATGGTGATAGAGCTACTCATGCCCTATCAGGTGCCGTCAAAGTTGGATCCCACGGCCATTTGCCAATTTTTGAAAATTTTTTGCAAGTTCTATAACTCAAGAACGGCTGGGTCGACTTGGCTTAAATTGTCACAGTGACTGGTCATTTAGACCGCCTGCATACAGTATTAGACATATGCCAATGCTTCCTCCCGTTGCCGAGATTAGGGGGAATAACAACGAAAGGCTCGTTATTTATGTGTTATAATTGTAACATCTTCGAATTCAAACAACTGGGCTTTGGACCAGTCCCTAGTACAATAATCAAACTCCAATACAACCAATCAAAAGAAAAGATTAACTAAGCAATTTGACGTATGAAACGTAGGTAGGACACATAATTTCAGTAGGAACATTTTATAATAACCTGCAAAACAAATCAAATCAAACTTTGTTAACAAATCAAAGCCAAGTCGATGCTTGTTGAATTTGAGTGGAACGACAATTTTCTATTTTGGCTCTGGAGGTGGGTTGAGGAGGTCCTGTCTGTGTGTGGCTGTAGCAGCTGGATCTCGATAACGATTGGGCGCATTTTGATGCAAGATAGCCCATTCGAACCGCAATGGTCGATTTAGATGTAGTGACGGAGCCCGATTTTTGAATTTTTTCCCATGGGAAAAGTTATGGGGCAAAATGACGTCATTTTGACCCATTTTTCGGGCACTCCCTCCAGTTTTTGCGACTTTTCTCAATAAGTAAACGAGGTATTCGCAAACTAATAGACCTATTCCATGTAGCTTTACCAGGGTTTTCCAATGATACATAACAAGTTTTTCAACTACTTCCCAACCTGGAGTCTATAAGCTTACAGTTGGCGCCAAATTTCATATTTGGTGAAAAGTCGTGGGAAATGCACCTAAATTTGTGTTTTTGTTGTTTTTTTTGTGTCTTATACGGGGATGTCTGGGCCAACAAGCTCATTGCAGTGTCAAAAATATTGTGTGGCAAATATTCTTCACACTTTTGCTTCATAATTGGTATGAAAAATGAGATTTTTCTCAAGTGTCGGTTTGAATTCTTTAACTTTCTTTTCACGGTCAATTTAGGGTTTTATTGAATCAATAAATTGTTAGTTCATTGTTTTTGTACTCGTTGTATGATGTTTTCTCTACTGCATACGTTGGCTATCAAAAGAGGCGGGCGTAACTATGACTCATCACTCACGGTTTATATAATGCTGCACCTGTGTACTGTGTGTAGGCTTTGTTTGTGTGTACTTTCTACAACAGACTTGGGGGGATTGTTCTCACAACTTGAATTCTGGCTGACAAGCGAGCTTCACTTGTAGAAGCTATTTTACACATTCAGATGTCGCCGAGTTACGTTTGAATTAAACCTGTCCAGCTGGGTAACAGAGTATGGCTTACGTAAAAGTACTTAGCATATGCTTGGCTAACATAAATTGCGTCAAGCGCCAGCCAGTGCGCATGTAAATTTTGTAAATCAGCATAAATTGAAGTAAAGTAACGTTATCTGCAACGCAGCCAAAAGTATGTTATATAATAGTATGTTATATAAATCCTGCAAGGTAAACTGCATTTTAGACCGCTGTTTTTAAACGCGCGATAAGGAACGATCAAATTGGCACTTTGTTTTCGCTGTTTAGCTATAAGTTTAAACTTTTGGAGTTGGGGTTAATGAATCTTTTTTAATTACGTCTTATCGAAATTTCTAATTAACATTTTATTTACAGTTCGCAGATAATCTTGATTTTGCTATTGTACTTAGCCCAAAAAGAGCACCCACTTACAAAGACAACAAATACATGTTTTGTTGTTTTTCGCATGTATTTATTTTGATCCTGGTTGATGTGAACGGTTTGTTTTCACTTCACTAAGTTGATATTGATTGTTGAAACTTGATTAAAATTCATTTCTTTCAAGTGGAATCAAACCTAGTGAAATCAAATTCATGCGAAACAATAACCAGTTCTGTTTAAAATGAAATCAACTAGAGTGTATGAGAAACAAGTAGTATAGTTGTTTAAAAACGATAGATTTTTTATCATCCTTCATTTTTACCATCTCGATGCACATGTCTACGTTGGTATGGGGATAGGTTAGTTTTGGGTGTCCGATTGAAATTAATTTAAATGTGGTTCCGTTTATTTAACGCTTTGTCTTATATGTTTTGTTGCATCTGAATGAGCCGGACTGTTGAGGATGGTGGTTCACATAGGAAACAATGTCAACATCACGCATTGCGGCCAGTGGAACTTGCTTTTTATATTATATGTATTCATATCTTATTTTGTGTTAGATAGTGGATTGCTTTATGGAAATGAATTTGGTACAACAGTGTACGGCGTTTTTGTTGGACGCTTTAAAAAACAATCGGCCCGCTGAAGCTGCACTTCAGACGCGTTTGCTCGAAATGAATCTCATGGCAGCTCCCCAGGTAAGTTTGTTGTGGTTAGGCTCATGTGCCGGAGTTTTTATTGGCAGGGCACGCTAAAACTTTTCAAAACATCTGACTGTCTTAGTACACAAATTCTGGAGCACAAATGTTTTAAATTCACATTTTCGTTTGTCTATAAAGTATATCTAAATGTCAGGAAAATTTCTTGGCTTCTTGGGGACTCAAATATAACGATATTTTCTATATAATTATGTGGCAAATTGTATCTGAGCGTTGGTTCCGTACAATGTTGCTTTAGGTGGTAATATTTTTTATTTTTGAGCTAGCCTTGGCTGGAGGTTGAATCTCGTTTTACCGTTACTTAAAAGCACCGAATGCCGCCATTTGGAGTAGTTTTGGTGGGTTTTAGTGCATTGTACTATGAGCTAATTAAATATTATTCGTTATTACATGCAGGACTGAAAATGTTTGCACACGCGCTTTTCGACTCATAACATAGGATATTTTTTAAAAAATTTTAGCCTGAGCCAGATTATATCCAAAATAGTTTAGTATTTTTCGAACTTCTGTCGAGGTTGACGGCTTCTTGTTTTTGGGATTATCATCTATGTTTAAAGCCGATTTTTGGTGTTGCAGCTTGTAACATGCATAATGGTTTAAGTATGAAGAAACTTACAGTAGCTTGGTCAAATACATTCATGGCCCAAAAATGATTTTGTTCTCATGTAAATCAGGACCCCTGAAGATGTTCAAAGTGTGTTCTATGTCTTGCAACTGGGATAATGCTTCAGTTTACTGTGAACAACATGCATGTATTTGAACCAGGTTTTGTTGGATATCTCTTGCCTTAAGTTAGTTTAAGTTGGGTCTAGTGCCCTTTCCCTCAACAGAGAAATGTGAAAATTTTCATGTGGTCTGGGGAGAATCTGGAATGAGGTTGGGAGAAATCTTGTCCTTTTGCACACGACGTTAACACGTTTTTTTGGTATACTCATTTTCGACGGGTATTGTCGGTATTATTACGGTTCATAACTGCTGGCGAACCATGGCTTTTGAGTTAAGTCAAATTACCAGTATCTTCCTAGGTCAACCTCTCAGACAATAACCCTCCAACTATTTTGACGTGAAATCAGAAATGATTATCGCATCAGAAAATGGTTATAGCAAAATTTAATGCTAGTAATGCAATCGGATCAAATTTTTAGGTCGGACTGGTCTGCACCCACTACTTCAAAAATCAATTTTCGTTCAAACAAATTTTTTGTCCAACCGTGTACCAAAATTGCTGAGCTTATTTTTTGAGGCAGTTTTGATTCAGACCATGGTATAGATAAACGTTAATAATGTTAAGGAATTTCGCAGAAACTCTGAGTACCAAATATAATTTTATAACAAATTTTGTGAAATTACAGTTAAGGTAAAAAAAATTTAAACGGTCTGGACCGGTCCCCCGATGGATAAATTTTCACGTTATTCCGGACCGGTTCTGCTGTCGACCGGTCGGTGGACATCACACCATCATTTTAACAGTGTGTGATAAAGTTCTATTAAGTAGCAAGAAGTGCGGCCAGCAGAAATGAGCATTTTCAGCATAAAAATAAAAATTATGTAACAAAATGCCTTACGATAAAATTGTGAAGGCATAACTCGATAAAATGCAATAATAAGACCCTAGTTTAGTTAACATGGAGAGCACTATTTTACCAGCAGCTAACTTTGGCGAAGCCCGCCAGAGAATTCGGGGCTGGAGCTTTGGGCCACAAGCTCAAAGCCTACATTCACTATTTTGATGCTATGGAGAGGCCAGCCTTGACTAATTGCTGTACACTTCCTACCACTTATGAATGACGACTATGGATGATTTAACGAGATGGAAGATCTTCCACCCTCCATCATGGAGAGACCTGATTCTATGATTGTGGCCAAAAAATTCAAATAAGTTTTTTTCAACCGAATCTGTATATTTAAGCTGCGTATTCATATTAGTAGCAATGCTGTGTGGCCGTGGTTATTGTGTTTATGGGTTCTTTTGATATGCGCGCTATTCTGTGAATGTCATTGAAACCTATGTTTACTGAGCCTCAGGGAGGATGAGGTGATAAATAAATATGTGGTACGAAATGTGGGGACCCAAGTTGGATGTACATGTTATCCGCTAATATGTCTGCGCTTTTGTACAAAGTTTGGTTTGCAACATTCAACACTTTAGTACTCAAAAACTTGCGTTTGTGCAGAAAATTATGGGTTGTCTGAGCACGGATGACAAATTTTTGAATATCTGACAGATGTGTGCACATTAAGTTTGAAATTAGCATTTTACGAGTTGCTATTTACTTTACAGTACATACTCGACTGCCATAGTCAAGCTGGTGCGAATACTTTGTAAATTAGTTTTTTTGTAAATATTACTCATACGATTTAGCATCGGTATGTCGCAAGTCACATATTTGTATCCTTTCGGTTGTTTGCTTGCTCTATAATAGGTTGTTGGTACAATTCTCGGGAATTAACTATTTACTCATTACGATCGCGCACATATAGCCAGGTGTTTTTTTTCAAAAATTGTACTGTTCAAAAATTTGGTCATTTATAACCGTGAGTGTCCATTTTTAAGCATGACTGGTCTATTTTACAACTAGCTATGACCGCTTAGATATGCCCTATACGTAACCATACTAGCATATTACATAGGTATATGTGGGTGTATTACTTAAGCTATATATACATACATAACGTAAGTGTCTGGTGTACTGCTTTATATATACATATGAATAATAGCTTATGAAAATTGTGAATGATACAGGCATAAGTATTGCAAACAAAACTCGTTTTCGAACGATGGTTTTGGTGGGGTTAAATGTTCCTGTTCATTTATATGGTCATTTTTTAAATTTGGTGTTCATTTATAAGAAATTGTGTTCAAAAGAACATGTTTTGACCAAAAAACCCTGCATGTAGCGCAGTTGTGCGAAAAAGCCGGGCTTTTGCAACGTGCACTAGAACACTATAGCAAATTGGTTTTTTGTAAATATTACTCATACGATTTATAGCAATGCTGTGTCGAAAGTCAACTCAATATATTTGTATCCGTTCGGTAGTTTGCTTGCTCTATAGGTTGCTGATGCAATTCTCGGGAATCAAATATTTACTCATTACGATCACGTACATGTAGCGCAGTTGTCCGAAAAAGCCGGGCTTCTGCAACATGCACTAGCATACTATATCAAATTGGTTTTTTGCAAATATTACTCATACTATTTATAACAACGCTGTGCCGAATTTCATCTCAATATATTTGTATCCTTTCGGTTTGTTTGCTTTATAGGTTGCTGATGCAATTCTCGGGAATCAAATGTTTACTCATTACGATCGCGCACATGTAGCGCAATTGTGCGAAAAAGCCGGGCTTCTGCAACGTGCACTAGAACACTATAGCGATTTGTACGATATTAAACGCGCTGTTGTCCATACGCATTTGCTTAATTCCGATGTAAGTTTAGTGGTAGACAGGGAAATGATTTACTTCATGGATTGATAATTTTCTGGTAGATATTGATACTTCCTATATATTTTGTGTGTATTTCCATTGCTGAAAGTTTTTCCATATCACAACCACATGATTTTTATCACACGAACACCAGGGTTTGCCAGCATTGCATGAATTTGCATGTCGTTCTTTACACGCCAGACATCTAACTCTAAACGTTTAAAATAGATATTTAAACATAAGAATCGAAAGGTTTAAAAAGGGCTGAAGCTCTACCGATTTGTGGGCTTGGTTAAAATTACGTTTCTGTGTCTTTAGTTCTAGGCATTTTGTATATCATGTGTCAAATTTTTTAGGATTGAGTTAGATTTTTGGAAAAATTTTTGTCACTCTTGTCGACTCTTCCGGGGGAGTTGGTCGTAAAATTTTCAAGTGGCTTGTCCCTAGTGGAAGCCCAATATGTGTAAAGTTAAACCATTGTAAATCGCAAGCTATTGTAAAGTTTCTAATTTGAGTGTTCTAGTTGTAGGAAAATCTAACCTGGTGGTTTATTGCTACGAAAATAACTCGCTTCTCGAAACAGCCGAATCTGTCTTAAATGGACCGACAAGATCAAAAGCATCATGATTAATATAAGATTAATAATGAACATTAGCAGTTATCATCATAGCACATAACCACCGAGAAAACAACATACAATAAAATCGGACAACTAATTGAACATACAATTTAGTATCAATCATTTTTAAGAATCCCACATCGTTACGCTATTTTCATTTGAGATGCTCAATAAAAACACCTTTATACTTGAGCTTAATTATTAAAACATACATTTTAACTTTTGATAGGGATTGATAGATTTTTATAAGGTAAGATGTATTTTACGTAGAATTGAACGAGCTTTTATATGGTTAGAAGCTATAAACTTTTGCTTGTATTCGCTCAGGTTGATGACATAGCTAGCAATTTGTTAAAAATTTAAGAAACAAATAAACATTTGAAAAGTGTATTTTCTTTGATTGAACCGACTGTAACTTTTGATAGGATTGATGGATTTTTACAAGTTAAAAGCAGGCAGTATAGTCAGAATTGATAGAGCCTTGACGTGAATGCAAAATTTTTGTGCTACTTTTAGCAGTTGCTGAGATATCTAAGTTGGAAGTGGTAATTTAAGCCTAAAAATTGTTTTTGCTATTTAATATTTAATGATATTGATGGTGATGGTACTGCTTAGCGGGGAAGGGGGCGGCATTCCCCTGACCTTATAAAAGCGCGTAATGATACCATAAAAATTATTATAAAGAACAAAGTTAACTTACTGTTACTGTCGATATTGATGCTGCTAGAAATTGTTGATATTTGCTATTATAAATAGCGTGGCTTGTGCTAAATAGATGTGTTGGTTGGAAAAAAAGAATTCGGGAATAGAACATTTCCGGCGACAATTCTTATAGTTGGTGCACCGCTATTCAAAATTGTCATGCCTCGCTAAATCGCTACTTTTAGCAAGATAACAGGGATCGTCACAAGCACAGGTTTGTAAATTATTGATGATGCGCCAACGAGCTAATAGTTCAAGAGTGATGGTTAATTCTCGTAGATGGTTAATCGGGCAATATTAATGAATGTATTGTTAATGTTAGACAAATCGTTTAGTGGAATAACGATGTGATAACGGCTACTAGTAGGATGTCCAGCCATTATAAACGGTGATAATTTTCTGAAAAAATAATTTTTTTTCGCTCATAACTTTTAAAGGGTGATCGGATTGTGGTAAAAATAGTTAATATAAACCCTATGCATCATTTTACGTATGTATATGTGCATTCCGACAAGTTAGAAACGAGAAGAAAAGAAATCAGATTTTTTGGGCATGAGGACCTTGAAAAAATTGAACGATTTTGGGTCAGGATTAAATTAGATCACTTCAAGTCGAATGGTGAAGACCGGAGTTGATTTCGACCAAAATTGACAACGTTATGACCGCCAAATATGACAGCGTCAAATTTTCAACGATGATATCGCGAAAATGACGAAATTTCGTCGGGGTATAGTTATAAATATCTCGTCGAAATTGGGACGGTGCTGGCGTGTTGGGATCTTGGGGAACCAGCTGAGGGTCAGTCAGCTCCTTTTCTTTCGGTGGTGAAACAATGGAATGAAACACTGTTTTTAGTTACAGCAGCAATGAAACAACTATAATTAGCATCTCTATATATTATTCACATATTTCATTTCCAGTGGTTGGTCAATTACTTCGGTCAGCTAAGTGTTGAAGATTCGTTGGAGTGTTTGAAGGCTATGCTTCAAGCAAATATCAGACAAAATCTTCAGATAGTCGTGCAAATTGCAACAAAATATCATGAGCAGCTGACGACGCAAGCTCTTATTGATCTTTTTGAATCGTTCAAGTCATCGGAAGGTAATTTGTATGTTAATCTAAACGTTATTGGTATCGGATGCGCGTAGAACGCATACATCGCAGAGCCTTTTTTGCAATTCTTCTACGTGGCTGGAAACGCGCTTTGGTGGCGTTTTAAAATATGGTCTAGGGCCATACTCAAAGCCTCAGAACGATACATTCGACCCCCATAACGCATCGGCTGAAAGTGGACGCAGTGAATAGATGATTGCCATGAGAAGTTGCTACTGATACCGGGGTTATTTTATGCCCTCCCAGATAGGGGTCAGTAAACGGAAAAATTTACTGACCCCAAAGGGGTCAGTAGCAAGGGGTCATTTCGGAAACTAGGGGTCATGACCCCTTAAGGGGTCAGTAATTTTATAAAAATTAATACAATATATTTTTTCTGACAGGTGTCCCAACATACCTCTGTGGCGCTGATTTTTTCAGTTTTGGCCATAATATTTATATATACATGCATATTTTAGGTTTGGTGACCAAAATAATTGATCGTTTGGCCTACGATACGCGTGTATATATTACGTATTTCAGACTTACGTTATACAGGTTTTTAAAATCGAAATATTACCGTTTTTACAATTTAACAATTTTTTCAGCCATTTTTAAATTTTCTAGTGACCCCTTAATGGGTCAATTTTTTGAAAAAAAAACGTAAATTTTAAGGGGTCGTTTTTGCGAAAAAGTAGGCTCGGTGTCTAGGGAGGAGCTCGCCGGGAGGGGGGGGGGGGAGCCGATCCTTGGGGTCGCCCCCCTTCCCCCCTCTAAAATAACCCCAGTGATAGAAAGCGTTGGTGAGAGATGTGTGCCATGGACTGACGCATGCGCAGTGAGTGCGAACGCGTGTCAAGGTCAAGTTTATTGGTAGCTAGTATCTAGCTGACTTCTCAAAAGTGGGACGGGTTGGGTGCCTGTTATTTTTTGGAGTTCCTGGCTAATTTTTTTTACAAATTTGTCTGAATGATAAAAAATTGGCTGAAAACGCTTTAAACCATTTGGCAGATCATTTATTAAAAGTTTTAGCGCTTTTTCGCCAAAAAATTAAAAATTTTAATTTTCTATTTCGAAGCCAATGGACGCCTACCTGTTTGACCCAGAGGGGCCCCTAGTTCATGACCCCTAGACAAATTCGGCGCCGTCAGTGCCGAGTCATTGGTCCTTCAATTCTTGTCCCTGGCAAATTTTTCAGCAAATGACGAAGCCAGTTAAGTAACCTAAACATTATTAGTTCGAAGATATAAGTGGTTACATCGGTACTCGGTATGGTAATTTTTTTACAACAAGTCAATCGTATCGAAACACGGCTGTTTCGTTCCTATAAAGATTAGATCGTCCTCATAAAAATGTATCTCGCAAGATATTCTGCAACGGTAATAATATTTTGTGTGTTGCGTCATTCTGAACCTGGATCCCTTGCGCGATGTGATATTTAGCAGAAATTATTGTCCACAATATAGAGCTTGTTATTTATAATTTTCGACGTTCAAATTTTAATGTTGATGGTAGGGGTATAATTTCAACCAAAAATTATTTGCAGAAGAAGTACCAGAGTCTTGTCTTTAATGCAGGATGACGAACTTTGAACACGCTGTAATTTAGAAGCGAAACAACATTTATGTCAAAAATAATGTATAATGTAAAATAATAAAATAAAATAATGTATTATTAATGTCAACAACAAAGATAATAAATTATTGAATTCTGAATGTAGTGAGTATTTCTGTAATCAGCTTATCAACAGTAATAATCTGGTTTCTGCAATGTCTTTTGCGGACCGGGGGGCATTAGTTAGATAACACCTACCTCATTTCAAAATTTTTGGTGGTCGTATGGGGGGGGCTTAAACGCGGAAGGAGGCACATGGTTTTGAGAAGCCAGATAATTGCTATAAAGGGATAATAGCTTTTTCCAGTACATAGAAATAACAAGGAGTGTTTTTCCAATCCGCCAACTGGCTTTCTCAAATAACCTCCAATGTACCTCGGGGAATCGAGCTGGCGTATCAGGTTGTACTGGGGGCGAGAAATTCGGTTCCCTCTCAGGTCGAATTGGGGAACCCCCAGAAGAATAATGCAGATATATAATGAAATCTTATAGACTGGCAGTAATTTTAGTAGTAGCACTAGTTTTTGGCCCCATAGGGCAAAAATTTAGTGTTTTTAGACCCATAAGTAAAAACTGGCTTATTTTTTGCCTCGCAGAGAAAAATTTGCATGTCGTGCAGAAAAACACCATGGAAGCTGAACCCGGACGGGGGAGGATGCCCGGGACTCTGAATTGCGAGGCAATTGGGGAGGCCGATATACCTGGGGGCAAAGTTTTTTGGGTCCACAGGTAAGTCTGGACCCAAAAAATTTTTGCTGGACTCGCACTGAACCCAGGGCAATTCTGGCTTCGGAGACATATGAGTGTGCTAATAAATTCTGTTACAAAGTGCAGGCTTTCAGCCGTTTGTTCTTACATCTGTTGCTTGCTGCTGGTTTCACGGATGGGCCTCATCGTTTATACTGGCTTGGGACAGGCAGAGAATAATTTATATATTTGTACTTATATAATAATGTTAAATTGCTTTCGTAATTACGTTTCTTTATTGTGTAGCATTTCGTGAAATTCTCGAGCCAAAAATTGTAACTCTAGACCTAGCGTTTAAGGTCTGGACCCAAAATAATTTTGCTGGACCCAGGGTCTATTTTGAAAAAACTCTGGTTTATCTTTCGTAGCTGTGGATTATGTTAACATGATATTTCGATTACATCAAGCTACGCCTAGCTGTGTAGATTTATGGCATCTAGGTAGGAAATTTTTTCCAACCGTCAAAACTCTGTGTATCAATATTGTGTTCGCATATTTGGTGTCATGGAAAATGTCATTATTTCAACAATGATTTAAACTGTCTTTTTCAGGATTGTTCTACTTTCTCGGATCGATCGTCAATTTTAGTCAGGATGGCGAAGTGCATTTTAAATACATCCAGGTAAATTAATATATGAGGTAAAGCGGAAGGTTCTACGTTCCAGGAGTACTTTATTTGTTGCTTAAATTTTATTGTTCGTTGGGTCATACACTTATGGAGAATGTATTGAAACGGCATTGTCTATTGTATTAATGCGGATATTGGATAGCTGTCCCATATCAAAGTTTTGTTGGTTTTAAATTAACAAGAAGATATGAGTTATGGGGATATTTATTGCTAAAACATTGTTAGGGACATTTGCACCTTTGACTGCTGAAATTGTTCCTGGGGTCTCCCCAATTCTGAAATAGGTGGAGCTTATGGTACGTACTTGACGTTAATTTCCCAGTTCATTTCGGCTTCCAACCAACAAATGACTTCTCCAAGCTACCAAATTTATAAGCCCTTTCTCCATGTTTCTTGAGAAATGCACAAGAAGTTTTATTATGCTCATAAATAAGCATCGCTTCGCTTTGTCTTATGTTCTGAACGGTACAAGAAAATAGGTTTACTCACGAGTGCGCGACGAGCGACCCATGTTTACGCTTGCCAGTTCAGCAGTTTTAAAGCAATTGTGTGAAAACTATTAAGCCAAGTATTGTTTGGTAGGGAGCAGATCTTAGGGCATACAGTACCTGCCATACACGAAAATACACCGTTCAGACATACGTCTAAATGAATCACTCCACGTCCAGGAACGTCGAAAATTTTTGCCGTCATAAAACAATGCAAAGCATTAAATTAAAAACCATAAAATCATGCGGTGATTTTTTATCTGTTTGTCGAAACCGGAGTTCCGGTTTCAAAGCTTAAGAATAATTTTTAACAAAATTTTTCTATTTCCTGTCAAATTTAAACAAACTAAATCACATGCGCAGCACTGTTCTCGATGCTATTTCTTTAAAATATAAATAAAAATATGGTGTTCACTCTGGTTGCCTCGTAAATTTCCCACAGGGTTTTTTTTCAAAACAAACCCTGTTTCCAGGAAATTTCTTTTGAGTCCAGACCTTAAACGCTGTGTCCAGACTTACAATTTTCGGCTCGAAAATTTGACGAAATTTTCCACAATAACAAAACGTAATTACGAAACACAATTTGAGATTATTACATAATTACAAATATATAAATTATTCTCTGCCTGTCTCAAGCCAGGATAAAGGATGAGGGCCATTCTTGAAACCATCAGCAAGCAACTATATACACATGTAAGCACAAACGGCTGAAAGCCTGCACTTTGTAATAGAATTTATTAGCAGAACATGTCTCAGAAGCCGAAATTGCCATGGGTTCAGCAAAAATTTTTTGGGTCTACGTAAAAATATTTGGGTCCAGACCCATCTGTAGACCAAAAAACCTTGCTTAGAAGCCTTTTCTCCACCTGTGCTAAACAGTTAACAATAATATATAATTAGCCGGTAACGAAAAACGGGTGAGTGTGGTTAATTTGTGTTCATCGTCTAATTCGAGGTTCCAAACTGAGTTTCCCCAGCACTCGTGAAAGGAGTAGATACGCAAATTCGCAGCCATGGTAGAACATTAAAAGAAGTGGCATCTGTTAATTTCAGCACACATTAATGTCTTCTTTGCGTAAATGCGGAAAAGGGGGCGTGCTTGTTAAGTAGGTGCACCGAAAAGCGTCGACGAAATGTAAATTTTGTGACAACTGCCAAGTGTGTCTTTCTGAGCTTGATTCCACTTCATGCTACAATATTATATATATTTTGATCACGATTTTTCTTCACGAACGGGCGCGGGGTAACCCCACGGGTTGAGAAATTTTGAAAACGTTTCCGTCTTTCACCCCGGGTAAGATTTTGCCTCTAATCCAGTAGAATTTTGCCTCTAATCCGTTAAAATTTTGCCTCTAATCATGTTGGAATTTCCGCTCAACCTAAAGTCAACGTGGTACTAGTTTCGAGAACCCCAGGGAGGTTGGCTTCGTTACCTGCTCACACGCCAAAGAGACCATACCGTTATTCCCTATTTTGGCTTTACCTGGAAGTGCCAACCGATTATTAGTTATTTAGGACCAGTAGCCCTACTAGGGTCCGATAATCCCTAGACGCTTAACGTCGGATCGTTTCTTCTCGATGAAAATTGGATTTTGGTTGGCTAGCAGTTTTTCCAATCGTCATTGGCGACGAGGGTTTCTTGGAGGAATGTCAGCCAACACGAGTCATATTTATACATTGAAGAATTAGCGAACCACGCTAAGACTTGTGACCTCTTCGACGTCAAGTTTTAAGGCAGGTGGTCGGCTGGGGCAGCGATTTCAAAACCCTTCTCTTACATATCGCTATATAGGGCATCAATGAACACAGGAACTCATTGGGTTTTTAATTATTATTTATTGACAAGGTAATCGAATACACATTTGATAAAGGAACAAGGCAATACAATTCACAGCATGAGCAATATATTTACAAAAACACAATGGGTATTAAGATAGTAATGGTACACGAACAAAGTTGACACGGTTCAACTGAAGGGTTTAGGGCAAACGTTGGATCATCGCCTTTTAAATTGAACGTGCACAGCAGTATGTCCGATTGATCTCGTCGATTCTTACGAATACTCTAACGACGGCTGTACGGAGTTCGGGGAAGCTGGGAGAGAAAGGATAACACGGTGTAGTTGACATGGTGCCAATGGTAAACTAATCGCGATCGTATGATAATACTAACATTAATAATGAGAAAACGCCATTTGGCTGGTTCAATTAAGCTGAAGAAGGCTAACTGTTATAAAAAGGTTAAGCCTAGCGTCAACATATGCTCCAGGGGTACGAAGGTCAGGATGTGACTCGACTACACCTATCTTATTCTGCGCTAATAGGCTGACGCAATGAGTCTTTACTCAATAGGACCTCTGCGTATTTCTTATAGCCAAAAATATTTCTATATCTATTCTGCTCTAAATCGAATACAGTGGCAAAATATTAAGGCACATTGTATATAATACAGTTTTATATACATCAAGGAGTAACTGGGATTCCGGTTCCATTTTCGGCAAAATCATGTTCCGGTTCCGGCAAAGGACAAAAACCATACCAGAACCGGAATTCCAGTTTAAAAATTTTGTTAGAAATTTTCCACATTTTTGCTTCATCTGCGGTCTAAACATATGTATTTGAGCGGAGCGAGGTCGCCGAGCGAAGCGAGGCGATCCAGCGAAGCGTTTTTATTTTCTGTCTGGGAGCAAAAAAGTCGATGTCCGTTCGTCTTTCATGGATCTCAAGAACCACTGAACCTATTTCAAAAAACTTTTTTTGTTTGAAAGCTTATCATGTGAGGATGTGCACCTGATATTTTAGAAGTTTGGAAACTTGCCAATTTTATCATTAATTAAGCTAATTAGCTAATTAACACCCTAATTAAGCTCATAACAGCTTAATTATTGCTCGTAGAGTTGTTTTAAGTGCATATACCCTGGGGTTTTCAGGTATGGCGAGTAGCAACTCTTACATTTTGCTTCGATTGCCATTCATCACCATGCTGTATAAGCCACGTGACTTCCTTTGTCTTGCTTTTCGTTCGAACGGAATAAAACTATTCTTTCATTTACTCATTGTTGTCTAGGTAATAATATATTCCCAAGCCATTGAGTACGTTCATATTACTAATGCCGTCGCTCCGCTCAAAAATGTAGTTCTACTACCAGTAGTATATGTATACAATGATCAAGTTCCAATACAATCAAGCAAAAGAAAAGATCAACTCAGCAATTTGTCGCGTGAAACGTAAGTAGGGCGCATAATTTCAGTAGGAATTTTTCATCTTAACCTACAGAAGTTTGTTAACAAAACAAAGCAAGGTCGATGCTTGCAGCAACTATTGTGCGCATTCAGAAGTCTGCAGGTTTATGTTCGAATTAAACCGGTCCAACTCGGTAACATAGTATGGCTTACGTAGAAGTACTTCGCGTAAGCTTGGCTAACATAATGCGTCAAGCACCAGCCAGTGCGCCTGTAAACTTTGTAAATCAGTTTACATTGAAGTAAAGTAACGTTATCTGCAACGCAGCCAGGGGCTGCTTTCTTGGCAATGAACTGTATTTATTGAAACTGTGCGCGCAGTATCACAGTTTGTCTCATCTACAGCATTATGACTAGAAAGTTATCATCTAATTGACGGGCACTGGTTGCTCAACACTATCCTAAGCAGTGCCTCTGACCACTGATTAGAAAATAACCTTTATTTTTTCTCTTATAACCACATAAATTAATAACTTCAAGTTTTCTACAGAAAAACATGTAACAAACGTCTGTGTAGTAAAAGAAGCGACTGGAACACAGCAAAAGTGTTTATTCTACGTTCCATGCGTTGTAAGCACATTCAGTTTGGCGCAGTATACGCAAGGGTGTATAGTGCAAGGCATTTTTTGCTCTGGGTGTCATAAAACCGACATATTGGTTGATAGATAAACATTATTAGATTCCTCAGTCTTTAAACTTTCAGAAAGGTAATAATGTCATCGCAATAAATTAAGTTTAACACAAAAGTTATTTTTAATACATTTTAAATCTACTGTACTTCATTTCACAATTCATGTATTTTAGTGTAATAAGTTTCGAAGCTCAGGTTACGGATCCGGTTTAAATAGACGGTTCCGGCTGCTGGTTCAGGTTCCGGTTATTCCGTGCTAATTAGCTATAATCCAAAACAATCGAAAGGTTTTCCTTTGGCTTGGGACTACCGTTTACGGTAGCAGTCCCGATTTGAAAATTCAATTGGCTAAATCAAGAGAAACCCGGTCTTAATTACACGGTAGCCGGTTGGTCGGAGACCGGCATCAAAGAAACTGACAGTATGGGTTAATTGTCCCGACTAGAAGCTTCAGTTCAACACAGTGATTGCTGAGTTAATCTTTTCTTTTGCTTCATCTGTTGACCAATGTAATATATACAATGATCAAGGTCCAATGCAACCAAGCAAAAGAAAAGATTAACTCAGCAATCACTGTGTCAAACGGAAGCTTCAAGTCGGGACAATTAACCCAGACTGTCGGTTTTTTGATGCCGGTCTCCGACCAATCGCCTACTGTGTACTGATTTGTTCTTGCTTTAGCCAATTGAATTTTCAAACTGGGAGTGCTACTGTAAGGTGGTGGTCCCAAACCAAAGGAAAATCTTTAGATTCTTTTAAATTATAGCTAATTAGTACGCTCGCTAAATTTTAGGAGCGTCGTCTACGCAAATTTTACCGTGCCGTACCTCAGTGAGATCTTAGGTCAGCACTAATCGGCAATTTCCCCGCCAATTTGTCCCATTTTGCAGACGCTTAATCCCCCAAGTATTAGCAGGACGAAAATCTCAAGTTCAGCTACGATTTTCGCCATTCTTCCAGAGTCCAGACTCTATAATCTCTGGACTCTCCATTCGCTGAAAATTTTGCCAGGGAGCATAAACCATGGGGGGCCTGGTTCCCAACCAGGGGGCGCCCGATTTGCCAGAGGGCATTTTGCCAAGAGAAAACTGCTAAAAATCGTAACAGAAACACTGCCAAAATGCTTTTGATGGAGAGAAAAGCTATTTTTAAGCAAATTTTGATAAAATTTGAGAATTTTTTGGCTTCAGAATTTTATTACAAATTTTGATAAATTTTTTGTACTTTGGACAGATTGGAAACAAAAAATTTTCCAAGAGGCGATGAACCGGGGAAGCCCAAAAGTTTGCCAGGGGGCACCGAAAAGTGCCATTGGGCCCTCAACCCCCAATTTGGAGAGTCCAGAATCTTCTTACCCATTATCTCCCAAAACCCTAAAGTTAGCCTACTTTTACTCCCGACTTAATCACTAAATTATTTAATAATTAATGTTTAACTTATTAGTGTTAATATTACTAAAAGTGTACTTAATATATAAATATTAATTTTAATAATTTCCTATATTGTTTTACTTTATAATTTAAGAATTTATATATATAGTTATACTAATTTATTAATTTTGAGAAATGTGCGTTTGGTTTATAAAAAAAGTACACTTTAATTTTCTTCCAATACCAGAGAAACCGAAATTTTCGAAAATTCCTAGTGCATAACTAGATTACTTCACCACCTTCGGGGGTCAGACCATCCTCAAGGTACAACCTTAGTACTTTTGGAGAATAACATACAACAACGGTATGTCTTGCAGTCTAGGTCTAAGGTCAACGGGATGAAATTACTATCCTCATTTATTTCATCATAAATTGATACGGATAGGCTACTTCTACAATATACAGCCGGGGAAGCATTCATGTCGTGTGTAATTGTTTGTTTTTAAAAAATTGCGATATATTTATAAAGAAATACAGGCTTGACACGGACGGAAGATGGGTGAGAGGCATAAGAACAACAATTACTTACAAACTTACAAAAAATTTCAGGGTCAATATTCGGGGAGGGGGACGACTGCATGTCGGCGAAAAACACTCCCAGTCAACATAGAATTCTGACAGTTTTTTTACAAAAATCTTTCTAACGTTAAAAATTCGACTAAATCAAATAATTTTTTGAACAGTTGCTTTTAACCTCGGTGGAGACTTTTTGCATCTTACCGGAAGCCATGTATAACAATTTTATCGTTTTCAAGAAAAACAGTGAACTTCAGAATTTTAAATTTCGAAGCTGTCGGTTCAACAGTTTCGGCCATCTGGTTCATGCTATGGACAAAATTTTCTGGAATTGAGAATTCAGTTATTGGTAGCTAATCAGTATAATCTATAACTTCAAGTCAGTATCTATTCAAAACAAGTCCATTATATCTGAAAGTTTCTTGGTGACGAAAATATTTCGAAGTTTGTATTGTATTTGTTTAAAAAACAGATACACGCAGTATTATCGGTACAATACCACTCAATTTCGCCGCATTTTTCACGATTTCAAAATACCAATATCACGTAACTCACTTGGCAAACATAAATGCATACAATCGTTTGAAACTATCTCAATCAGTTACTACTGCATTGTGAAAACGGGAAGCTAAACAACTTACAAAAAGGTCAAAAAGACATTACTCATTTTATGGCATTAAATTCTGTTTCCCTAGAAAACGTCAAAGACGACTATTGTCAAGACTTGCTCTGCGCCTGGGGAGGTAAGCACTAAACACACACTCGTTTGAGAGCACAGTCAAGAGTTTGGCTGTCTTGATCTATTTAGCTTTTTCAATATAAATAAAATAGGACAATAGACATAGGTAAAATCTTACTTCTTAATTGGTGCAAATCTCTCCCTGGAACCTACAGTATAAATAAATGCAAATTAAATGATGAGCTTAAAACATACTAGAATACACGATGTTCAAGTTATGTTCGAAAATGCCAGTAATGAACCTTTAAGGTAGTAGAAAAGTACTAGGACCAGCAGCTTGTGACATTTTCAAATATAAGTTAAACGTCACAAGCAACTATTGTACGAACGCTTTGCAATTACTTAGAAAAGCAAATAATAAACAAACATCGTATATACGTGTTAAAGAGATTTCTCGTTTGAAAAGCTTTTAAGAAACTTCTCGCTTGAAAATTCAATAATTTTCTACCATGTGTGTACGTATCTATAGATTTGATGCGTACGTATATGTATTTAGTATTATAGCATAGCTAGCTATGCGTGGATTAAAAGTCACCTGTTGTGGAGTATGAGGTGTTTTTTAGATTTGTTGTTGCCTATATTTTTGAGGCAGGTATATGTTTTTCGAGTTTGTTGCATGTCACTATTATAAGCTTAGAACTGCCAACGCGAACTTATGCTTATTAGGTACATACATTTTCGGTACTACTTTAAGGCAGCGTGTCGAACCGGTCAAATTAAAGAGGTCGAACGTATTTGTCGAGAATCGTCTTGTTACGATCCGGAACGCGTTAAAAATTTTCTCAAAGAAGCGAAATTAACGGACCAACTTCCGTTGATTATTGTTTGCGATCGATTTAATTTCGTTCACGATCTCGTGCTCTATTTGTATCGCAACAATTTACAAAAGTATATTGAAGTGTTCGTGCAAAAGGTAGCTTATAACTACTCAAAATGGGAAATTATATAGCCATTTTGCTCAGTAGCGGCTTTAACTGTGCGAAATTTTTAATATCGAGTATTTTTTGTGTAGGAAATATAATATTTGGTTACAAAAATAGATTTGTAAATCACAAAAAGGTGTTATAGTTTATATATGAATTTTATGTCACGTTTATTTCCGATGTGTTTAAATTCACCGAGTCTCTTTGTATACCTAATTATGAATCTCTCTCGAAGTGCTTGGATAACTTAGGTTTCCCTGTCCGCGCAAAATTTGCCTAAACGATCTCTATAAATGAATTCGCAGTCGTGCAGACTGTAATCATTCATTTTGCGTTCCTTCTTTGGTATTATTATATACTGGGCTCTCCATTCGCGGACAATTTTGCCAGGGGGCATGAACCGGGGCCCCCTGAATCCGAACCGAGGGCACCCGATTTTGCCAGGGCGCATTTTGCCAAGAGACAAACGGTTAAAATTCGTATCAGAAACACTGCCAAAACGCTTTCGATGAAGAGAAAAAGCGATTTTGAAGCAAATTTTGATAAAATTAGCGAAATTTTTGGCTTTAGAACGGAATTTTAGTACAAATGTTGATCAAATTTTTTGTACTTTGGACCGATTGGAAACAAAGAAAATTTTCAAGAGGCGGTGAACCGTGGGGAGCCCAAAATTTTGCCAGGGTGCATGAACCGTGGGGCACCTGTTCTGAACCAGAGGGAACCGAAAAATGCCAGCCCCCAACTTGGAGAGCCCAGAATTAGATACTGTATGAGCGTTTCTGAATTAAGTTTTCGTTCATGTATTTCTTTAAGAATTGTAAGTGCTATTTAATATTTATTCTTTTGTTTCATTGCACTCAGACTGATTTTGGCTGGCGCTATAGTAAGAGCTGTTGCCACTATTCAGCCCTTCGATGCGGACTGGTTGCGGAAAATTGTTGGTATTGTTGCATAATGGTTTGCAGCATTGGGGAACGTCGGTATACGTTCAATGCATAAGATTTTCATTTCATACGGCTGGAAATAGTTATGTTTTTCTGGAATAATACACTGGTTAGCCAATGGGACTTATTTCATTACATCAATATGGCTCTATGCAAACCTAGTTTTTGTATGGGAACGTACTAATTTGATAACTGGAATATGTCGATGTATCTATTTTTTCAGCTAAAATTCTAGGTAAATCCTGCGAGGTTACCGGTAGTCGTTGGAGGTTTACTTGATGTAGACTGTGGTGATGATGCGATTAAGCAATTGATTATGGTAACGCGTGGTCAATTTGATATAGACGAACTTGTTGAAGAAGTTGAAAAACGAAATCGGTAAACTTAAGAGCTTTTTTAACTTAAATGCATACACAAATGCATATGTTAAGCTTGAATCACGATATTTTCACGGCAAAAGCTCACATTTTGTGAGGGTGAAACATATCTAACATTGTTTCATTTATATTTGCGTAATCATTCGTATTACCCCAAAATGGTCAAATTTTGCTGTGATCTCCAGTTTGAAGCCCTTTTGCCTGGGCAAATTGCTGTCTTTGTGACAGATGCTAGGCCGCGGGAGGTCAATTTTATTTTTGGGCAGCTTAGCTATTATTTTGGCTTCTTTGGTCTTCAAAATACCATAATTTGTCCCCAAAATGCCCAAATTTTGCTGTCAGATCCTGTTGAAGCCCTTAAATTAATTTTGGCTAGGTAAGTTAGGGTTTTGATGACAGATACTAGGTCGGGAATATCAAGTTTAGTTTGCATTGAAGGTCTTAAATTAATTTAGTTTTGGCAATTACAGATCGCGTACACTTGAAGCTATGATTTTTTGCTCCTTTAATTCTCTTGCTTTCTTAATTTTACCCAAATTAGCCTAATTTTGATGATCTAAATATTGAATTTTGGCTGTACTGTACCAGGAGTGAAAATCCGCTTTTGAGCACGAAGAAATTTTGAATTCAACATAGAAAAACTAGTGGATATATTACTCCTGGGCATGTTCCTCTATGCTTCATTTTATCACAAAACCAGTAATTGATGTGTATGGTAATGTTTGCAGGAAACTGCAACAGATTTAGCGGTAACAAAAACCGTAACAGGGGTCGAGCGTTTGAGTGGTATTTCACTTTCTTAAAACTTGCATACAGGGTTTTTTTCAAAACGGACCCTGGATCCAGCTTAGGTGCTGGAAATTTCTGTTGGGTAAACGCTGGATCTAGACTTACAATATTTGGCTCGAGAATTTCACGAAATTTTACACAATAGAGAAACGTATTTACTAAACACAATTTGATATTATTACACAATTACAAATATATCAATTATTCTCTGCCTGTCTTAAGCCAGGATAAACGACGAGGGCCATTCGTGAAACCATCAGCAAGCAACTATATACACATGTAAGCACAAACGGCTGAAAGCCTGCACTTTGTAATAGAATTTATTAGCAGAACATGTCTCAGAAGCCGAAATTGCCATGGGTTCAGCAAAAATTTTTTGGGTCTACGTAAAAATATTTAGGTCCAGACCCATCTGTGGACCAAAAAACCTTGCCTAGAAGCCTTTTCTCCACCTGTGCTAAACAGTTAACAATAATATATAATTAGCCGGTAACGAAAAATGGGTGAGTGTGGTTAATTTGTGTTCATCGTCTAATTCGAGGTTCCAAACTGAGTTTCCCCAGCACTCGTGAAAGGAGTAGATACGCAAATTCGCAGCCATGGTAGAACATTAAAAGAAGCGGCATCTGTTAATTTCAGCACACATTAATGTCTTATTTGCGTAAATGCGGAAAAGGAGGGCGTGCTTGTTAAGTAGGTGCACGGAAAACCGTCGACGAAATGTAAATTTTGTGACAACTGCCAAGTGTGTCTTTCTAAGCTTGATTCCACTTACACATGTAAGCACAAACGGCTGAAAGCCTGCACTTTGTAATAGAATTCATTAGCAGAACATGTCTCCGAAGCCGAAATTGCCATGGGTCCAGCAAAAATTTTTGGGTCCACGTAAAAATATTTGGGTCAAGACCCACGTGTGGACCTAAAAAATTGCTTGCATGCAGGGAGTAACCGGAATTCTGGTTCCGTCGAAAATCATGTTAAGGTTTCGGTTCCGGCAAAGGGCAAAAACATACCGGAACCGGAATTCCGGTTTAAAAATTGTGCTTGAAATTTTTCACGTTTTTGCTTCATCTGTGGTCAAGACATATGCAATATGTATATATCTGTCAGGGAGTAACCGGAATTCCGGTTCCGGTTCCGGCGAAAATCGTATTCCGGTTGCGGTTCCGGCAAAGGGCAAAAACCATACCGGAATTCCGGTTTAAAAATTTTGTTTGAAATTTTCCGCGTTTTTTGCTTCATCCTGCAATCCAAACATATGTAATAGATATTATACAATGATCAAGCTCCAATACAACCAAGCAAAAGAAAAGATTAACTAACCAAATTGCCGTGTGAAACGTAAGTAGGGCACATAATTAGAGCAGGAATTTTCCAAAATTACCTACAGGAGTTTGTTAAATCAAAGCCAGGTCGATGCTTGTAGCAGCTACTTTACACATCCAGAAGTCTGTGGGATACGTTTGAAATAAGCCGGTCCAACTCGGTAACAGAGTATGGCTTACGCAGAAGTACTTAGGGTATGCTTGGCTAACATAAATTGCGTCAAGCACCCGCCAGTGCGCTTGTGAACTTGGTAAATCAGTCTAAATTGAAGTAAACTAACGTTATCTGCAACGCAGCTAGAAGCTGCTTTCTTGGCAATGAACTGTATTTATTGAAACTGTGCGAGCAGCATCACAGTGTGTCTCATTTATAGCATTCTGATTAGAAAGTTATCAACATTATGATCTAACTGACGGGCACTGTCCAACGCTAGCCTAAACAGTGTCTCTGACCACTGATCAGAAAATTACCTTCTATCTATTATTTTCTATTAGAACCAAATAAACCAATATATTTCAAGTGTCCTGCAGAACAACATGTAACAAACGTATGCGTAGTAAAGAGAGGCGATTGGAGACATGGTGAAAGTGTTTATTCTACGCTCTATGCGTTGCAAGCACACTCGGTTCGACGTAATGAATAAACGCATGGGTGTTTAGTGGTAGGCATTTCTTTGCTTTGGGTGTCCGAAACCCGGCATATTCATCGATTAATGAACATCATTAGTTTCCTCGGTCTCTTTAGTTTCACAATGCAGTTTCAGTTATCGCAATGCATCAAGTTTAATGCTCACAGCGGTCCAAAAAGTGGTACTTCAATAATCGTGGTTTGTAAAGTTGTAGATCTCAATAAGGTGATTCTGAGTGGTGGTCCCTATTTGGGACGAGAAGCCAAGTCGCGGGATATGGGCTGCGAAACAGAGCTATATTCAATTTCCGAATAGCGAAAATTACGCAAATCTGTTTTCAAAAAAATCGTAACGGTGTATCAAAAAGAGTAATTTTTACCATATAAAGAAAATCAAAAATACTTATATGCATACATATAAAATACATATAAAGATATGCATTAATATCAGCATGTAACTGTTTTTATCTTTCCATAACGTATAAGTTATACGGATTCTGGAAAGACAAACTGTTTCTGCTGCTATTAATGCATATTGTCACTGTAGCAGATGCTGTTGTGCATTGGGAATCATGTCGGATATTTTGCGGAAAATATCCGGTCCATATGTAAACTGCTAAGTTTGGTCGGACCTAGGAATAAAAGGCGTAAATTACGTAAAACTTGGTTTAAAAATGCAAACTGTTTCTGAAAAACGTAAATTACGCAAAAAATCCAAAAAAAACCGTGCTGCGAAACATTGGTACTCGTATGACCAGATTTGACCAAGAACCCCTAAAAACCTGTTTTTGCCATTTTAACCCATAAGATGTGCTTTGCTCGTTCAACTAAAGGCAACGTGGTCATCGCTTTTGCTATTGCTAACAAAAATTTTATCGAAGTCCATGTATTGGAAGATGAGTTATCAATGACAGTGACACACACAAAAATTTTTCACGATTTTTCCTTTGCGCTTCATTGTAAACTCCGCAGTCCGCTCACTTTGATCAATCCATTTCAATAAAACATTTCTGGTATATAGTTTTCTTAAAATTTAGTACCTACTGTAAATCGCTAACTCGCTGTGCTCGCTATTGTACGTTTTCTTCTCAGTTCACTTATCTAACACCGTATAGGAAGCCAATAATTTCGGAAAAATAGTCATATTTGGTATCATTGTAAAAGGGCTATATATGTGGATAGATAGAAATTTTAAGGATTTAACCTTGCTCAGTTTGTCACCAGTAACGTCATTTACTGTTAAAGCTGGCTTCTCCAAATAGGTTTGAGGAAGCGCTCAGTTATATCTACCTCCCTCCATGTTCCCTTTATTTCGTGCCTCCTAGTAAATTTTGGCCTCTGCCATACTTATGCTTCTCAGTGCCTTCCTGCGCGTCGAAAAATTTGCCAATTTTTATCCGATGGGCTAAAAACATGCTAATTTGCCCCTATTTCGAAAAAACTGAGTTTCTCCCTATGGGGCTAAAAGACTTAACTGTTTCCTTTCTAGTTAGGAATGATTGTAATCAGTCGTTAAATACACAATTTGTCTTTTTCCACCAGTCAGTACTTCATGTTTCGCATGCTCAAAAGGAGCTCCGAAGGAACGGCGGTGAGCGCATTACACCGCCAGATACTTCCAGTTCTCGCAGCTCCGAACTCGTTGGCCCTTCCAAGTATAATATAGTTTTGGCAGTTTGGAAAAGTCAGAATACCTTAACGCTATCATATTTTCGTTACAAATTAGATTTTGGGTTTTGCCCAAAAAGAATCACAAATAACAACCACCAATTATATTTACAAACGAAATCAAATTCTGGAAAGATATATGTATAACGTGGTCAGTGGCATTCTGTTTAGATAGTAACTAGATTTGATGTCATTCTATATCATCTGTTCACTGTTTTAGTCTAAAATTGCTGTTACCGTGGTTGGAATCACGCGTACACGATGGTGCAACTGACGCTGCAACTCATAACGCGCTTGCTAAAATCTATATTGATGCTAACAACAATCCGGAACGGTTTTTAAAGTTAGCTTATTTTTGTTTTTTGGTATCTTCCTGAACTCTCGCAATTTTCAGTTAACCCAGTTTCTCGCTTTTTGTGCTTTGAGTAAATTACCAAATAAAGCTAATTTTTGTCTCATTTTTGAAACTGCTGAACGTACTAATATGAAGCACCTTGCTGTTGTTTTCGCAGCATAAGTAGTTTGAAGCATAGTTTTACTGTGTGGTAACGGATCATAGCAGCCTTTCATGTTTAGGAACACGAAGTGTCTCTATTACATGAAATTAAGCCTCCCGCATTAAAATCAAGTATTGTAGGCTTTGGCGAGCCTTGGGCGCTTTTGTATATATTTAGTTGTAAAAAAATACAAATATTGCAACAACAATCGCTGGACGTATAAGTTTCATTATCCGGATTTAGATGAAACAAAGTCTCTTTTATGTGCGTACTTCGACAATTTATCAATTTTACTTTTTATTTAGCAATCGTTCGAAATCGCAGCTATAGCTGTTTTGTTTAAGAGGCATGACGGTGACAATTTTACTATATGAATTACAGCATAAACGGAATAAAACGTACCGTTAGAGCGAAACAGGAATTTGTGAACAGCAAATATTCTTGGTTGAAAAAGCTTGAGTACAAATCCGCTCATGACGCCTAATAAATGTCATGCACAGTGCTAAGCAAAACTGTGAAATATAAATGTAATCGACGTGACACTGCTGCGCTGTGTACTTCCAGAACGCAATGTCCGGACGACCGCGAATATCGCAACCTCAAGGGCGGACCCAATAGGTGCGTTTTTCGCGGTTCCCAAGAACCTAATTAGCTTAGCAAGCCGTAGGAGCGCTTTACAGGATGTGTTCTGATCCTGCCGGAAAGCTGTACACATAGTCTATGTGGTACTACCATTGAAGTCCCCAGGCACGTTGGGTTCGGCACCTGCTCACAGGCCAAAGGGACCATAACGCTTTTCTTTATCCTCGTTCCACCAATTTGAACGATAGATTATTTTGGCCACTAGCTCCCACCAGGGTCCGACAATCCCTATACGTTTAACGTTGGATCGTGATGGTTCGGTTGAACTTTAACATTCACATCATGATTTTCATCAATGATGGCCCGGAAGATATCGGGAATGTTTCGCGTCGCATGAGTCGTACTTAGTCATTGAGGAACCGATGAACCACGCTATGGTTTGCTCCCTCTTGATGTCAAGCCTGAATGCAGGCTGTCTACTGCGGTGACGATTTCAAACCCCTTGTTTACGTATCTATAACAAGAGGATGTTATCAATCATGTTTTATTGATTACCAGGTCGTACATACACACATGCCATGGAGCAATGATTAAGGCAATGCAATAATATAATTAGGCTATTCTCTACATCAATCATATTACCCTGACACAAATTACGGCGGTGGTCAGGGCCATAGTATCGATGTCCTCGCCCTCTTAATGGAACTCGTACAGCCGTGTAGATCAGATCGGATTGGTAAACTCCACCAAGTCGTTTGACGACGGCTGCGCTTACCCTACTCGACACGGAACGGGGCAAAGGGAAAAAGGGAATTGCACGATACTCAGTTATCGGGGCGCCAAGAGGTAACTGCTCGTTCGAGGTTAATAGTAAAGCGCCGGTTGGCAGGTGCAGGTAAGCTAAGGGCCTTTAATCAATTCTGAAAAATATCGGGCTCGAGGTCAAAAGTATGCTTGGAGGATGCGAAAGAAGGAAAACATGGAGACCAGTGACCGTCCGAATTTGCTCATCCTAATCTACATCAAATCATTGGCAATAGCTCACAATACAGGTATACGCGATGTAAAAATGTATGTGTAAGAATAATGGCATAAATGGACGCATAACAATTGATGTATTCATGTTACGGCGATACTTAACGATTATATCGATAGGTGCCTTTATGGCAAAACGAACGATATGGTACGACAAAAGTAACGATAATAATGTACAAGTCATACGCCAATGGGTGCCTTTATGGCAATACAAACAGTATACAATACGACAAGTAACAGCAATAATATTGCAGCAGATATCCATTCCCGAAATAATAACGACACCCGTTTCGATCACGTAAATGTCGGCGGTGCAGGCCGAAATACTGGATATATGTAACTACGTATATATATATATATACGTAGTTACATAGCGAGCTTAGCGGTTCCTGATTTGCGATGGAGATAGTGATTATAACTGAGGCGGCAACGGGGATTCGATTATAGGGAAATTGACACGCGGTTTTCTTGGGTACAAAATATCACCAATTTCAAGTCTGTTCCGGCTGTGCACATGAATACTTTGATGCGGGGAGAAAGGCTTCGTATCCTTTCGGAGCCATTCACGTAGCGTATTCCACTTCAGGAGATATGCTAAATTCGTAAATGTTGGTCATTAGCCTGTGGCCAGGATTAATCTATCTCGTAACGATCCAGCATGGATCTGTTACATATACATAATCTTATATCGTACGATTCGATATAGGTTGTAGCGAATGTGTCGAAGGTGACAATTTAAGTTTTTCCCGGTAATAATGTTTTCATTATTTTGGGTCGGGATTTGGTGCTCCCGGGCATGCCTTTATCATACTCAGTGAAATACGTATGTACATACAATTATGCAGAGAACTTTTGAACAGCAAGCGGTGCTCGAGGTCATTTAACTGTGCTCAAACTTATCCGATGGCCAGTTCTTCGGGGCTTAATATACCTAGTGTGACTGGATAAGCGTTGGGGTACGCTAAAGTTCAATGTATGTATGTTACGGAACAGAGATGTGGTTGCCGACTTGGGAAGGGACTGCGGAAAGTGAGGTAGATTTGACGTCCACTGATAATTGTTTCAGCAGGGTCGCGACTCGTTCGCGTTCAATAACATCATCCTCGCTGGACAAAGCTACAAACGGCAATAAGAAATATATATCGTTATATATGTTCGGGGCTCAAGTCTTGACTCAATTGTGACTTAAACATATATCGTGTCTGTATAGCCGTTTCAATTGTTGCATTCGTGAACCACTGCGAACCATGGGTGCGCAGTGTGGATGTTTTATTACTTATCTCGGAGGTCCCGGTATTTCACTGTGAAAGTAGGACCAAGTTTTTCAATTTTGGGATTTGCTAAGATATCACTTTTGTACATAACACCTAGCTTATGAAACGTGGGGAAAGTCATATTTTGTTTTATCAGCCAAATTTTACACAAATTTGTACTATTTCTACGAAGGCGCTGGAACTAGCCGGATCCACGGAATATTACTAAAATTGTGATTTTGGTCTAATTTTGTGTTCACTGGTGACCTAAGCGGAACCATTTTGTGGGGTTCCTAATAAAAAACATGGACTGTAACCAGTCGATGCCAGAATTTTGACGGCTGAAATATCTGGATCTTTTCTCTAGCAGTTCAGTCTTCCTGTTCTACGAGGGAGAGACGAAATTTATAAGTTCCTTTTCATCTCAAAAGGGTCGTGCCTTTGCTAGTCCCTACGGAATTCGGTCTAACTCCTAGACTTTTCTTTCCTAGGCATGACAACGTCACTGCGTCGTCTCTTGAAAAGAGGTCTTAGGGCTATTGCCACTAAGTAAGAGGAGGGTGTAGTATGCTGTCTTTGCTACTGAACCTTCTTCCCGGATAATGACGTGTCCGTACCACCGCATTCTCGATTCTTGCATCTTCCTTAGTATAGGTGTTATTCCCATGCGTCTGCGAACATCGTCATTCCTGACATGATCCCATTTTGTTATTTCCAAGCACCATCGCAACATACGCATTTCCATTGCATGAAGGTATTGCTCTTGCTGATGTTGCCAGCATTCCGTGCCGTTTAGCGCAACGGGTCTTATAAAAGATTTATAGATTTTCGCCGCTGTGGCATGCGGCGGTTACATAGACCATAGTTTACTTGCCGCCATTTAGCCCAGGCAGCTGTTTCGCACGAACCTCAGGAGTGAGGTCGGCATCATTGGTGATAAGGGATCCGAGGTACTTGAAGCTTTGTGTCTTCGTCAGGTCGGTATCATTGATTGTGATGGTGCAGTCCGTTTGGAGGTCACCTTCCATGTACTTTGTTTTCTTGATGTTGAGTTTCAATCCGTTATTCGCCAGCCGATCTTTCCAACATTGCTTGTTTTCCTGAAGATGGCGCCAAACCTTATCCGCCAGTAAGACATCATTGGCGTATTGCAACGTCCATGGCACAGTATCCATGCACAGGATGAACAACAGTGGCGAGAGGGTCAAACCCTGGTGGACACTGACTTTGATATTAAACGGCTCAAACACACCTGCTGGACATCGCACTGTGATGTTGACGTCCCGTATCGAAACTTCACCCAATCGACGTAGTCTTCAGGGACGTGTACGTGATGTTTCCGCAGTGCCTGCCAGATCAAACTGTAAGGAATTCTATCAAAAGCTTTTTCGAGATCCGGGAACGTTATGAGCACTGTTTGATTCTTCTCGCGGTGTTTTTCTACTAGCAAACGGGCAGCGTGAATAGCGTCGATTGTCCCACATCCCTTGACAAAGCCGCACTGGTTTGACTTGATTTGTACAATTTCTCTAAGACGGCTGTCTGTAATGCGCTCGAAAATCTTCAACGTGTGACAGAGAAGTCTTATAGGTCTATAGTTGGAACAATGTCACTAATCTAACGTCGCCTTTGCCTGTTATGTACGGGTATGGTTACACTATTTTACCAAACCATGGGAGCTTCTGCTACCTCCACAATGTGTTTAAATAGCATGGCGAGTGTGGCAGCGTCACAACGGTTGGATATTCTCATACCTCGGCGGGTATATCGTCAGGCCCTGTTGCCTTCCCATTCTTCATCTTTTTAAGTGCGGCGTCAATCTCCGCAGCGTTAATCGGCGGCACCGGCCCCTGGATTGGTTTTGAACAGTCATTTGGTGGATGCGGAATCTCTTCGTTGGACATGGCACCGAAATAGTCGTTCCATCGTTTCAAAACGATAGCAGATTCTCGCAGCACGTTTTGTTCAGCATCCTTGATGTGTCTGATCTGGCCTATGCCTTGCGTAGAGCGGTGTCCAGCATTAGCTAGATGGTAGATCTTATCCGCACCATCACGTGTATCCAATTCCGCATAGACATGGTCATAGTGGGCTGACTTGGCTTTAGCTACTGCTTTTTTCGCTGAAGACTTGAGGACTTAATATCTCTGAAAATCTTTGTGGGCACGAGGCGGCAGCCACCGTTTGTACGCTAATTTCTTCTCTTTAATAGCTTTCTGTACATCTTCGTTCCACCACCAAATTTGCTTGTCAATATATCGCCTACCGGGCTTGGTCTTTCCGAGGATCATTGAACACTGGTGCCTGACCTGGCTACCCAAGCTATTCCAGACAACATTAATATAAGTTTCAAATTAAATTTGCGCTAAATCGTTGACTCTTCTCTAAACATTGACCTAATCAAGAATGGGTTACTCACGCACATTTACACCTTAACGATTATGAATGCCAAAGGTACAACAGAACATAACAATAATCATGGAAATAGCATAGAATATACAATAGAATTTCACACAGATATGTGCCTGTATGGCCTTAATCCACGAAAAGAATAAACCGTAATCAGTACAAAAATGGTATGATGATTATATAGGTGATTGTAATACGCATACGATTAAGGATACAAATCGGATATACGGAATCAGTATATTCAAGTTATCAATTCAAACATGTATGTGCAAGGATAACGGCATAAATGGGTATATAACAATCGAAATGATCATGGTTATAATATACAAATAAAGTATGCGAAGGGTGCCTTTATGGCAAAAGGAACGATGTGGTACGTCAAAAGTAACAATAGTAATAATGTACAAGTCAAATACGCCAATATGTGCCCTTATGGCAATACAAACGTTATATAATACGACAAATAACAGTAATAAGTGTACAACAATTATCCATTCCTGAAATAGTAATGATACCGTCTAAAAACGTCGGCGGTGCAGGCCGAAATACTGGAAATATATGTAATAGCGGGCCTAGTGATTCCTGATTTGTGATGTACATGATTATAACTGAGGCGGCAACGGGGACTCGCGCTGTCAGAAGGCGACATTCAATTTCGTGGGTATAACAGATCCTCAATCGCCAATTTGCTCCAATTGCATATATATATTTACATATATATATATACGGAGGCTGGGAAATGGCTTCGCGTTCCTGCTGCCATAGTCAATTAGGGATTCCATTTTAGGATATAGCCGTAGCTAAATTCGTAAATGTTGGCCATTAGATTGTGGCGAAGATGAACCTATCTCGTAACGATCCAGCATGGATCTGTTACATAACCAATACACAACGAATGAAAGGATGTATGTTGGCACCGGTAAGGTACTGTGAGGTACCTCACCCAATTCGATCGACCAACAACGGGTTACCAATTTTAAGCATCGATTACGAAAGATACATATACAACTATTAGGGTGAAACACGATATGTACTATCAATATATGGTAACAAATGTAGGGTACAACAGGGTACAAATAATAGATAATAACAAGGATATGGTGCAAATAGGTATGACATAATATAATTTCAGCGGCACACATGTATACGTATCTAGTAACAACGATGCATTCAAATTTATCTAAGTACAATACAAGGCATAATAGGGTTCGCGTTCGAGTTTCGGTTTGTCCTCCTAAAATGGTAGTCGCGGGCTTCGAAAAATCTCGGTGCCACCCCCCCCTCGCGAGACCGGGAGTAGGGGGCGATCCAAAATAAATGTCAAAAACTGTTTTAACCCCATTTCTTGAAACAAAAACATCTAAGCTTATATTATGTCAGTGTTATCTTATATATCTTAACTTATATTTATATTATGTGTTGCAGCAGCGGCCTCCATAAAGTTCTGGACCGTTCTATCCTATTAGCAGTGAATATTACCATTTTCGTGTACAGTAGTATTGACTGTTTCAATTTCGTTTCAGTGTTTTGGAAGTTTTGGTAACTTGAACCCCGCATAGCAAAATTTTGGGATTTTTGGAAATCTTGGAAAACAGGCTGCGGAAAAATTAGTTTCAGCAAAAAAATTCTGGCGCCGCGGATACAACATGTGCGAGTAAATTAACAAGGTACGGCAATGGTACAAGATATAATAATGGTAACGATACATATCCATGGTTATGTAGATACATGCACAGAATTAATGCTTAAAACATCCACACCAAGTTTCGAAGGTATAATAATTTAGCTACAGAAATCAATATACATTAATAGGGATGACAACGAATAGTGCGACAACGCCAATTCGCATAATCAAATAAACCCGGCGATTATATATAATATATATATATATATATATATATTATATATATATATATATATATTATATATATAATATGTATATATATATATATACATATGTCATCACATATATATAATCGCCGGGTTTATTTGATTATGCGAATTGGCGTTGTATATATATTGTTATATATATATTGGCGTTGTATATATGTTGTTATATATATATATACCAAAGATACCGAATACCAAAGATCTTAACAGTGCTCAGTGTCACACTCATGGCTGCTAAACCGTATATACACGTACTAATCAAAAGGGTCTTTACCTGAATCGTGTAATTGAAGAGTTAATTCCTATGGCGATCATAAGTTAAAATTCGTAATGTTGGCCATTGTTTTGTGGTAAGGGTTAGTCTGTCTTGTAGATCTGTTACATAAACTATTTTAGTAAGCAGTAAACGGTGATTTCCATTAAGTCGTTTTCGCTTTATCGTGTAATGTGTGAGTCCACTGTAGCTGCGTACACGAAGGTTGTTCTTTTGTCAAAATCGCCAATTGACTCGCACAGAAAATCGCATTCACATTTTTTGCCTTTGGTATTCGCATTTTTTTGAATTAAAACATGGGCCCTGCGATGTACGAATGGGTATTGCGCTTGCGCACATTTTGTCCATTTCGCACGTTTGTCCGTGTTCATCAAATGACAATCTGGATGTTCTCTGTCTGTTTGAGTGTTATAGCATACGACAGAAAACGAAACGGGTATTCGCGTTTTCTCTTGCGCGTGGTCAGTAAAGTGCGATGCTAAGTCGCAAAATAATGATCGCGAACAGCTCCTGTCCTTTGCTATATTGCATATCGTGTCCTCATACATAAGGGAAAATCGTGATTTGTTCATGGCTTTTACGATCTTGAACTGACTACAAAAGAACAACCCAGGTGTAAGCACCTAAAGTGTCCTCATGACGTTTTACCATTAATTGTGGCATTGCGAATTAATCCTAAGCGTTATTTTTTAAGGGAAAATCCGCACTACGACAGCAAGGTAGTAGGAAAGTATTGCGAAAAGCGCGATCCACATTTAGCGTGTATTGCGTTTGAACGTGGACAGTGCGATAAAGAGTTGATTGACGTATGTTTAGATTTTGAAATTTAAATTTGTAATGCGCCAATAAATTAACGTAACACCATCAACCATTTAGTTTGTCATAGCCAAAGCCTTGCTAAGGAAAAATACGAAAATAGATTCGGTTTTTCGCTTCTGATGATTTACAAAATTAAAAATATATCTCTATAAGGCTAGCCTGTCCACAGCCCTCCGAAAAGCAGTGGGGACGAAGAGGGCCGCTATGTTAATTCTTGGATGGAAATTAAAAGTGGGAAGGGATAAATCTTGCTTAAAATATTAAATATTTCATTTTGACACATTTTTACTACCGTTAATGTATTTTCAAGCTAAAAACCATATTTTAGCATTATAAATAGTGGTAATTATTGTTCAAAAAACAATTTGCAAACAAAGACATAAATTTTCAGACATAAAAAATTTTTGGAATTAGTTGAACATGGGGGAATTTGAAAAGTGGGGGGCCACCCCCTACCCACTGTGGTCATGGTAGTAAAGGTTGTATTATGATAGTATATTTGCTAAGCGTTTTTCGGAACGTAGTGGAGATTGTCTTGAAGGGGTGAACTCTTTTAAATTCCGTGTGTGTATGTGTGACCGCCATAACTCGGGAAAGATGTAACCGATTTTGATGATCTTGGGCTCAGTGGAACCGGCATAGTCAATTTAATACCGTATACATTGCTGAGCGTGTTTGAGTTGGAGTGTGGTTCCAGGGTCAGGGGTCAAAATGCGGGGTTTTTTGCCTCATTTTACCCCATTTTAGCATCCTTCATGGAAGCAAGGTTATTTGTATTTTAACAATCAATTTTTTCTGTGGATGGTTTTATTTCATAGTAAAACGATAAATGACGATGCTTCTACCTTATTTTTTGATTAAGGCTCCGGTTCTGGATTTATGGGGTTTGAGGTACGGGGGTATGGTGCCCCAATGGTTCGTCGACCCAAAATTTGATAATTTGTTCTGACGTCTTGGGCGGCTGATAAGTTGTACTTGGGGGTTTTCAGGCATGGGAAACTCATTGCCTGTGCTGGTTTTGCTCTGTGACCCATGGTTTCATGGGTATGGGTGTATGACGCCCCATGGTTCGGGGTCAAAGATCAAAATGAGGGTTTTCAGCCCATTTTAGTACCCTTCACGGAAGCAAGCTTATTGTTATCTTAACTTTCTCTTGTTGGTTTTATTTCATAGTAAAATGATAAATGCCAATGCCTCTTTTTTTTGTTTTTGATTAAGGGTCCGGTTCTAGAGTTATGGGGTTTGATGTATGGTGCCCCAATGGTTCCCCGACCCAAAATTCGAAAATTTGATCTGACGCCCTGAGCGGCTGAAAACTTTAACTCGGATGTTTTCGGGCATGACAAACTCATTGCCGGTGCTGGTTTTGCTCTGTGACCCATGGTCCGGGGTCAGAGGTCAAAATAAGGGTTTTGCACACCGTTTTAGTACCCTTCACGGAAGCAAGGTTATTTTTATCTTAACTTTCGAATTTTTTCTCTGGTTGGTTTTATTTCATACTAAAATGATGAATGCCGATGCCTCTTTTTTGTTTTTCGATTAAGGCTCCAGTTCTGGAGTTATGTGGCTTGACGTATGGCACCTTCGTGGTTCCTTGACCCGAAATTCGAAAATTTCTTCTGATGTCCTGGACAGCTGAAAAGTTTCACTTGGGGATTTCTGGTATGTGAAACTCAATGCCGGTGTTGGTTTTGCTTTGAGACTCATGGCTCCAGGGGTACGGGGGCATGGCGCCCCCGTGGTTCATCGACCCAAAATTCCTAATTTATTGTGACGTCCTGGGAGGCAGATAGCTTGCGCTTTGGGCGTTTTCGGGTATGGGAGACTTATTGCCGGTGTTAGTTTTGTTCTAACTTGTGCGTTATTGTGTAATATCCACATATAGCATTTCGTCGTATGCTATCGAGAGTTGATTGGCTGTGTACGCAAAAGCCCTAGGGGTACCTATGTGTCGTTCACTACTTTCTGCAATCTATAAAGTTACTTGTTTAGGATGTAGGATTTGGGTCAAAAGCGGTTTTAAATGAGCCGAGATACGCGAAAACGGTAATATATTTGTGAATGCTCGAGATATATGGGTGTTGTGGTCTAATTTTGGAGAGCCATTCATCCTCTATATATCTGCACGTGGTATGTTGCTATTGTCATTTACGCTACTGGTCGGGTCAAAACGGATTCTTTAACGAAACCTGGAGGCCCAAAATATACATACACGTTAGTATCTCCGTAACCGCTTGAGCTGTCGTTGTGATTTGTAGCGTCAGTGAAACCTTTTTGAACATTTCGTAAACGTTACCAGTTTCTATTCGTATAGCGACTATGCATGGCAGAGGAAGCGGATGTTACCGCAGTATTTTGCTGTCAATAACATTTTAGGTTTGCAACGAAAACTCGTTGTTCAAGAATTTGTCTCGTTACATGGTTCATCGACGTGACCCGGAGCTGTGGGCCGAAGTTTTAATTGAAACAAATCCCTACCGGCGTCAGTTGATCGATCAGGTTACTGCTAAATTACATGAGAATGGGATAATGGCCTGTTTGAAAGTGTAAACTGATAAGCCTAAAATGTTGGCTTCCGAATATGTATATATATATTATATAGTAGTTGACGATTATGACATGGAGTTAATATTTGGTTAGTGCTATGTTCAGCTATTGTGCTTTTTCGTCGAAATGTTACCACAAAAGCTTAGATACTTGAGATGACCATTTTTCGGTACAATAAAAGCGCTTACATAACGCAATCTCCAGTGCTTGAGCCGGTCCATGTAGTTGTAGCAGACCGCAGCGTGTTTGTCACATGCTACATACTCTTAGCTGAATTTATGCTTTTCAACTAAACACTTTGTAAATTCTTATGTTCCATAATTGTTATCATTATCTCCGCTTCCTCCACCCCCGCCGACGGCGCCTAGAATATTTTCAGTACATATTAAGTAGCTTATTCACACAAAGTGTTTGCTGGAGGTTGGAAAATTTGCGGTTATTTCCAGTAAGATTTTACCTCTAATCATATAGGAATTGTTCAGATTTACATATTAACAAAAAGACGCTATGTGTAAACATTCAAAAATTGTAAATCACAACTTTCGAGGAAATTATAATTTTAGAAAAACTACGCTGTATGGCTTTAGTATTGGCCGAATTGGCTACTTTCGACGTAAGTGCAATTGCATTTATCGTATGCAGTTACCGCAAAATCTATAGACCCATCAGCTCTTTAGTGTACAACTAATTGAAAACTGCCAGAATTTCACAATTTTATTACTAAAATTTAGCTTTTAATGCCTCATGCAGCATTTTGCAGCTTTATTCCTGTAGTACTTTTAAAACGATTACACCAACGTTTTAGCATGATAAGTTGGTTTATATGCCCTTCATTCATACAAAACAAACAAGACGCTAAATAATAGTTTTACCTTATTGATAAAACCAGGTTCCAGTTTTGGCAAATATTCGCAGTTTCGATTCTGAGTAATTTCGGTTCCGGTTACTCACTGGTTCGTAGGTATTATTCGTTTTTCTAACAGGTAAAATGACGTGATATGGAACGGTATAAAGTATATAACAGACAAATTATATGACTGATGTAGTTATTTTTGCAAAATAAAGCAGTGTGATGAAGTTCTTGCAATAGCAGTAGGATATTTATTCATATTCCTAGGTTGTGCAAACTGCTCTGTCGGAAACGCAAGACCCGGAAGACATATCGACGACAGTGAAGGCTTTTATGGCTGCAGATTTGCCGAATGAACTGATCGAATTGTTGGAAAAAATAGTGTTGGATAATTCGGTGTTTAGCGAGCATCGGTTAGAATTTATTTATCTATGTTCGCTACAACTTTATAATAAGGTTATTGTGGTATTAACAAGAGTGAGTTTAGACTGCTGAAACATCTCTCTGTTTAGCTTGTGGTGAAGGCTTTTATGGCTGCAGATCTGCCGAATGAACTGATCGAGTTGTTGGAAAAAAATAATAGTGGATAATTCAGTGTTTAGCAAGCATCGGTTAGATTTTATTTATCCATGTTCGCTACAACTTTATAGTAAGGTTATTGTGGTATTAACAAGGGTGAGGTTAGACTGTTGAGACATCCCTCTGCTCAATTTGTGGTGAATTTAATCATGCACAGCGCAATCAACTACAATTTTTATCTAAACAACAAAATTTAAAAGCTTTTCTCATTAAAATTTTTGGTCTGCTATATATGATGTTTGAAACTGACGAAATGATGCACTGTTATCGCTCCTCCAAACTGTCAAAATTATACCGGGCGGTAATTACCTGCTGGCATGTACCGGGGAAACCTGGAGTGAGGTGGAAATAACTATGCGTGAGTAAACTTAAAATGACCCCGGCAACCATCCTATTTTGTATTTTCGGATAAAATTAGTTACGGAACGCTTTTTAGTCAACTGAAATTCGGCGTAAAACTGTTCGCGAACACTGCGCTCGCGATTGAAATCTAACTATTTTGTGTTCGCGAAAATTGAAGTAAAATTACACAAATGTTTGAGGACGAAAATTTGTCGATTTCATTGTGACGTCACTTTAGCATTAAATTTGTTCGCGAACACTGTATAATACATAATAATAATAAATATAAATGATAATACATTAGGGAACAGAATTTCTGCACACTGAAATCGCCAAAATTCTGTTTTAACACAGGGTCTATTTTCTGGCATTTGAATGCGATTTTGCCAATTATCAGTTAGCGAAAAACCGAATGAAATTAAGCCTGTTTTCCGTAACAAGGGTTTGCGATTCGATATCGATAATGACAGAATAGGATGGTTGGCTGGGTCACCTTAAGTTTACTGACGCACTAGGGACATCTGGGGAAGTCAAGATTTTAAGGGTGATGGCTCCCAAGACACACAGAACCGTCCAAAAGTCACTGATACCTAAAATATAGAAATAGATTGAAATCCACGAGATCACCCGGGGGACATTGTACCATTTCAATATGGTGCGTTTGTCACAGATACATTTTAATGAATCACTTCATCGTTTTTAACAACCTAATTTATGTAATTACAGATATATACAGCAAATTATAGCATTAAATTTAAAACCACGAAATCACATAAAGTTTAATGGTGGTAGGTTCCAGGGCATGCAGTGCGGCATTATGCCATTACAAAAATGGTACATCTGCTACAGACACATTCAAATGAATAACTTCATAGTTTTCAGCAATCTTGAAAACTTTTGCAAATGCAGCAAGTTTAATATCACATTTAAAAATGTATCATTTTGATACGAAGTCTGTGTTTTTAGATATAAATGAAAGGGTATTTTGCTTGGTAACAAAAATGGAGAAGTATCCTTTTTAAAGTGGGCTGCGATACCGCACTGGTAGGTTGCATAGATGAAGCCCATATGGGGTCACGGATAAAATATAAGTTATAATATACCAAAGGTCCATTGGAATATTTTCATCATAAGTTGATAAGAAATAAAATCTGTCAGTGCGCATAGGAATAAATACTTGAACGATTCGATCGCTGCGTGAATATCGTTTATAACCTTAATAGAAACGCCGAGTTAGTGTTTGTGGGACAAATTATTATTTTAGGGTTTTCAAATAAAAACACAGAATTTCTAAACGTTTGGGGTGTCGAAACTTCTCGGCCTGACAAAATCCGGCGTCCCCTTTTTCCTCACCAAAGTAAACGGTTTTCGGCCATGCCAAAATTTTCCACGAATTAATAAGTCAAGGCAAAATGTAAATGCAAGGCATCCAGGTGCCGAGTTTACAAGCTCAATATAAAATTGGAATAGGAAATAGTACACCATACATATTATGTAATCTATTCTAATTAATCTTTTTAAGCAGGGTATGGCAATGGGAAGCTCTTATTTATGCATAACACAGGGTGATTCATTATAAAACATGCTTATAGGGGAGACATAGGAGATTATTCTCCTGAGGCTCGGAACCTCCCTCGGGGCGTCGCCGAAGCCCCCTCGGAGGTAGCCTGAGGCTCCGTACTCCCACCCTCGCGCCTAAGGCATGGAGAATTTTGGCAAAAATCGGCTGCAATGTGGCAAAAAATGGTTCTGCGACGGGGGGAGGGAGGTTTTGATGGATAACTAGATTGCAAATTAATCATTGGCTATTGATTGCCATATTGTTATTTTTGGAATATTTTGATTTTACTAAGACACGATGGCTGCAAAATTCCTGAGATGTCAACACCAATAGAAAGTTTATAAGCAAGACGCATACAAGTAATGCGAACGTCAGCATAATCATCTTAGGCAGTCAGGTAATACGAACCTTAGGCAGTGGCTTATGGACTAACGCTAAGCACTTGTGAAATATAATATTGAAAAATTGTTCAGATTAAAGAAATTCAAGTTGAAAAACTCTTATACACCCTAAAGAGGGATTCGAGTTATATATCATTAAGACTTTAAAACGCAGGAAAATTGATGAACCTCGAAAATTGTTAAGAAACACAATATCACGCTTGCTGTTTAGAAATTTCCTTCATTGTTGGCGAAAGTATCGTAAATTAACTATATTTAACATCTTTTTATGTATTTTAACCCAACATAGCTGGAATAGTTTGTTTCTGACATCAATAGGCCTTATAAGCAAAATTAAGATATATGTACTATTGCCCTTAATTAAGAGAGCAACAGCAAGGGGCGCAGCGAGTTAGTATTGTTGAGGGAAGGATTTTTGTGCCAAACTCGCTGCGCCCCTTGCCGTTGTTCTCTTAATTACGGGCAATATTTGATGTACTTATATCAATAGGCCTTATTGTAAAACTTTGCATAAAGGGTTTGAACAGAAACTTTGGTTTGATATGTTTTTTGGTGATTACTGGTATTTATGTTATGATATGATAACTTGCCACAAGAGTTGATTTCTGTTTTAAGACACTTAAATACTAAAATGAGATCGTGCTTCAAACCGCGTAGTTCTAAATGCTGTTGTTCAAAAAATCATGGTCTTTAATTGTACGGCATATCGAAAACACCAACTCAAGATGCAAGTCTACGTGTAAAAGTACAGCTGCTGTTTTGCATTTTGCCGATTTGTAGTTACATCTTTTTATTATTTCTGTTTATTATTGTTTTTGACACGAATTAGTCGCCGCAAGCGTCATTTAACGTACGCGAGAATATGTTCCACGTGTCACTAACGGTAGCAACTGTGCTCGTTCCAGTAATGATATTCAAACTTTTATTTGCAAGTTGCATTGCAAAGTTTTTTTTTGCAAAATGATGCAATAAAATGGAATAACTTAATAACAATATATTTAAATGACCAAAAATACTTAAATTAGTACATGTGTCTTCTGCAAAATATACTCCTCTTTTTAAACAAGAGACATTTAGCACAGCGTTAATAGATCTAAAGACGACTTACGACTTTTTGTTACGCATGGGGAAATAAGGTGCCATGTTGGTTGTCTCTTCGCTGTTACCACAGCGCAAATTCGCACAAACATTGATGAATGAATTGAAGAACTCGTTACATGCCAACCTTGATGTAACGGAACGTAGTTGTTTTGTGTGCTTAATGCGTAGAGACAACTCGTCTGTATTTTTGAATATAGGTTCAGTTAAAATTCTATTTTCAGGAATCTTCAAAATTTACTCATTTTAACAGCAATCAAGGCAGATCGATCTCGTGTAATGGAGTACATTCAGAGGCTCGACAACTACGACGCGCCGGACATTGCAAATATTGCAATCGGCTCCGAGCTGTACGAAGAAGCGTTTGCAATTTATAAAAAGTTTGACGTTAACGCGTCTGCTGTTCAGGTGAGAACAACCAAATAATGTTTTTTATAGAAAGTTTCTGTAATTTTATAGTTTATTACTTCGTCGGTAATGCATGTTTACTCTTTTGCATAATAATCCTTGTAGACTAGCCGAGATTAAAAATTTTATGTTTAGATAATCACTGTAAAGAAATATTCACCTAAGTTTTGCCGTCCATAATGTTATTTAAACGAGCGAACGCGATTTTCTTAAAGAGCGCGCTTAAGAGAAAAAATTTTTTATGCCTACGATAACCTGGTTTCTCTACATGGTTAAAATCCTACAAAGCATGTCCTCCATTACTGCATTTTCCGCTTAGGCGACCTTTGCATTTCCAGTTCGGTATTCAGGGTCAAGCCGAAAATTATAAAATTTGGCTGCAAAATCATTGCCACGTGAACGTACTTATGAACCCTATCTTCTGGCCTGTCCACAGCTTGGTGCACAATCCAAGTCTCCTCATGTTTTATTATCATATACACATCATTTTTATATACATCCATGATTTATTAATGTCTCCCAATTCATGTTTTCTGTACTTTAATTATTTTTCAATAATATATAAACTTTTAATGCTAAAACAGTCTTTTAGCTTGAAAATATTTATACCACAGTTGAAATACCTGAACATGTGGAAATATGTCATATGAAAAATATTTGTTTCCCAAACTATAAAATTTCTCAGGATAATGAACGTGAGGCTTCCAAAGTCCCTTTTTCACCTATCGTAAGCCTGTGGTCGACCCAGTTATGTGTTCATTTTCATAAGTAGAAGAGCCCATAGTGAAATGCCGTAAACACTAACAGTCAGTATCTCAGTTTGATTTTTGAACAAACATGGTCGACGTTAGATGTCAAAATATACCAGCGGGAGCTCGAACTACCCGGAGCCAACCTCATCCCTCTATAGAGAACATAAATAATCCTAATATCTGGGGACTCCATTTGCTGAAAATTTTGCCATGGGGCATGAACGGGGATGGGAGGGGTGGTTCCGAATCGATGATCGCCCGATTTTGCGAGGTTGCATCTTGCGAAGAGAAAAACAGTTAAACATCATGTCCCAAACACTGGCAAAACGATTTTGATGTAGAAAAAGCTATTTCGAAGCAAATTTTGATACAATTTGCGAAATTTTTGGTTTCATAACGGAATTTTAGTACAAATTTTGCGGGGGTTTTATCGAGTGAAACAACAAATATTGCCAATAGGTGATGAACCGGGGTAGCCTAAAATTTTGCCAGGGGGCACGAACTGGTGGAAACTCGGTTTTTGCCAGGGAGAAGTTGCCAGGGTCCACCGCCCCGCCCCCCACTGGCTGTCCACATCCCCCCGAAAAGTGGGGGAATATTCATGGCCCCATGTTCATTCCCGAGGGAGATTTCTAAGTGGGCGGAATAAATTTTACTTAAAAATACTATATATTCCCATATTTTCTTGTAGTTTTACTGCCATGAATGTATTTTCAATCAATAAAACGATGTTTTAGCGTTATAAATAGTAGTAATTAATGATTAAAAACAAATTACAAACAAAAAAATAAATTTTGAGACACAAAATCTGGGCTGTCCATTCGCTGAAAATTTTGCCAGGGGGCATGAAGCAGGGCCCCCCTAGTTCTGAACGGGGGCGCCCGATTTTGCCAGGGGGCATTTTGCCAAGAGAAAAACGGCTAAAAATCGTGTCAGAAACACTGCCAAAACGCCTTTGATGGAGAGAAAAAGCGATTTTGAAGCAAATTTTAACAAAATTTGCGAAATTTTTGGCTTCAGAATGGAATTATAGCAATCGATTCGAAATGAAAAAAATTTTTCCAGAGGCGGTGAACAGGGGGAGCCCAAAATTTTGTCAGGGGGCATGAACCGGAGGGCACCTGTTTTGAACCAGGGGAACTGAAAAATGCCAGCCCCCCAACTTGGAGAGCCCAAAAAATGTTTTTAGATTTAGTTGGACATGATGGTTTCGGCTGAGTGGGGGGATTTAACGAACATGGGGGTCCTCCCCCCACAAATCGCCACTGTTTACAGGCAAGCCCCCATTTGGAGAGATCTGAATATTCCCTCGGGTACATAGATTTCAGAAACTGGTAGACGTGTAATTGTGCATAATTTTTCTTTTTTTATATTAGCTTAACACTAAACTGGATAATATCCAAATCGATATTCTCCGGTACGACGTCTTATGCCGCATTGAGGTCCGCATCGCGAATCATGTTTATTGTGACAAAATTGCTATCGTGTAAGAAAACCAACAAACCTGTCAAACACTAGTTGACAGAATATAATATAGCAAAACACCGAAATGATGGTTGTTCGAATAAAATCGGCAAAGACTGAAGCTATATATTTCCGTCCCGCAATAGAGCCATGATTGCTTCATTTTTGGGTTGAATCTATTGACTGACACTATAATTTACGTATTTTGGATCGAGCGTCAGTATCAAAGGGACTTGGTCAGAGATTAAATCAACACACTACCGGCCAAAGCGTTCGTACCATTCCGTATGCCATTCCACTTGACGCCTACGACGACAAAGCAACGTCCAAACCAGAGAAATTTGGTACCAATACTGTCAACCAATAAACCGTCACCGTTGGCTACTTCTCGTCGGGTGAATGATTAACGGCCGGATGTGCAAATTGATCTGGAACATTAAGACGTCAACACTATAGAAATGCATACGAACTGTTCAAAAGTGCCCATGGTACAGCTGCATTGTCAAAGACCTTTTATAATTAATCGAGCAACCCTGCACTAACTGTTAGCTTTGTTAAACTTCTGTTATCAATATGACATTTTTTGCCGTCGACCAGTAGATTTCAATGTCGGAAATTCGTCACAAGAGAGTAGCTTCTTCGTATATCTGGAGGCCGGTTAAGTATTTAATTAACCTTGAATGTCTTTGTTTTATATCAGAGTGTCCGTATAGGTGATATATACTATTTTATTAACTAGCACTGTATTTTGCTGTTTTTTTCATTCTTGGCTGAACTGTTAACTTTAGGTCTTAATTGAAAACGTCGACAACTTAGATCGAGCTTATGAGTTTGCTGAGCGATGTAATGAACCCGGTGTATGGACACAACTAGCTAGGGCACAGCTTCGCAAAGGAATGGTCAAGGAAGCCGTCGACGCGTTCATCAAAGCAGATGATCCGTCATCATATATGGAAGTCGTCCAGACGTGTACTGAAAGTGGTAAGACCGTGAGTGGGTCACGTTTAGGCTTGTAATTTTTTTCGCTTGCCATACGACATGGGCTAGAAGTGGTACAGGTGTATCAAACCCCTAGGTTCTACCTATACATGTATTTGACTATTTTTATGTTCACTTATTTGTGGGTATGGCTATAATATTGTCGTCCAACGCCAGTATAGCAGCGCTCGCCTCTTTAATCATATTACAGGTTTGCAACGCTGGTAATCGCTATTGCTGTTTGAAATTTTTTGTGAGCTCATCGAGGAAAAGATAATTTTCAGTGCCAAAACCTGGTATCGACTGCTTTATAATTTGTTACAGAAATGTTTTGTAACCTTAGTATTTAAAGCTTTGGTATCATGTCGCCATATCTTGTTAATTAGGTGCCGTTGGTACCGGATAGTTATCAAAGAGATCATATATAATAGCATATTTAATTAACGTAGTTGATATATGATATAAATTGATTCTACGAAAATGATTACGCATGTTTAATACGTAGATTTCAAGATTCCGTAGAGTTGGGATGTAAAAGAGCAATATCTGGACCGACTTGCCTCAATCATTTGAGTAGATTCTGCCATACGAGGAGTTGTATGCGTAGTCATTACTGCTAGCATGACACAAAAAGGCACAATATTGTATCAAGGTATCTGCATCCTGGAAAATGGCGAGGCGAAAACCGAGTAACTTACCGAAGGTCCAACACAAATACTGGAAAATCGATTCAGGTGTCATGGGTATTGTCGGGTTTATGTGGCCAATTGCACCGTAATGTCCGCAAGCTTTATTCAAAGTCTCTCCCAGATTAATCACTCTCCTCTAGCTTTCTCAGACTGCCTCGGAATTACCTAGGACAACCGAGCTGTGAGGTGCTGACATCGAATACGGGATACCTAAAAGCTAGAAGGGTGACCCCATCTAAACTGGGACACTAGAAAATATAAAATGCTATAAATAACTTTCATTAATTATATTTAATAACGTATGCAATATACCGTGAACCGGCAGACTGACTTTAGCGTAGCTTAACGGCTGACATGCGATTTACATACCTCAGAGACAACTTGGATGCTTCAGACACGCAGAAAATCCTGGAAAGAAGTCTAGCTATAGTTAGGAAATAGAACAAAATACCTTGAAAACCCCTAAAAACTGGCGGACGCCCTGTGTGGAAATTCGGCTAAAATTGACCCTCTGTAAATGTAAGGTCAGGTGTTGTTTGCTCCCAAAACATGTATTTTTCTTACTGGTTTCTTTACGGAAGAAGCTATATGTGATACATCATTACCGCTGAAGCGCTGACATAAGATTTGAGTTCATTCCCACTGTGATAATTTGAACCAAACTCGGTGAACCCGCTAACACATACGAAAAAGCAATAGTTCGTTTGACTTTGCTCTGAAACAAGACGTCATATAGCAATCAACTGGATACATTTATACGTGGTAATTCATGTGAAAATGCAATGCGAGTTTACCAGCGAGTTTGTTTCGTGGACAATAGTGAAACAGCTCTCCTAGAAACTTGCTATATCGAGTTGCGCATACTCATTTGAAGCAAGTCTGCCGGATTACGGCCTTGCCTAGTCTTCAAAGTAAATGTGCCACAGCTGCTGCATCACAGATTTACAGCTGCTACTTTACAGCGTTCAAGATATTGTAATATCCTTGCTGTTCTAATAACGCATGTTGCAAATTTTACAGTTCTTGACGAAAATTATAACCATTACAATATTCCTTATTACACACCAAGTGCTCCATAATTGAATTGGTTGACGCAATGAATTTTGACGGTGTCCGTGTGGCGTTTTCTTGGGGTGGCACGCATAACTCAACTTTGACCGGACGGATTGGTGCACGCTATAACTTATTAAAAACCTTAAAATCTCTGTTTATCACCTTTTTGTTGGTAACGCAATTGCTTCCCCGACCCGAGAAAAACGACCGGAATGTGCGTTTAGGTTTTGTCCGAAACAGATCCGATAAAACATATAATGGATTGTATTTTGACAACTGCTGTAGATAGCTGAACCAAATTAAGGTCATATTATAAAGCGAGCAAATGTCTATAGCTCTTAATCATTTGCTACATGACTTCATAAGGATGCAGGATTTGGTCAAAAACAGGTTTAATGGTCCCTTGATAATCGAAATTAGCGAATGCAATCGTATCTCCACTATCAGTTTTAGCCATGTAAGTGAAGTTACACTCATTTAAATTACAAACACAAATATTCAATTCCTATGGTACAAACGAGACTACATTTACTGCAGTGCTTTACGTCTGAAACGCATTCATACGACTCAAAAAATGAATAATCATTAAACCTTGTCTGCAGAGCAATTCATCCGCTATCTAGCTGAATGTGGCGTGCTGCTGTTGTCGTTATTTTAGCTGCAGGTAGGTCAAAGCAGGTTTTTGAATGCGCTCATGATACTCAAAATAAAGTAAATCGCCAATATTTCAGTAACTGCCCGAAGCAAATGGATATTAGTCGTATCACCACATCTCGGCTTTATGGGAAATTAGGCTATTTTTGTCTTCAGCTTCTGCGTATCGTCTTTCACCATTGCGGTTTCGCACGTGACAAGCTTGTTTCATAATGACTTAAATGGGCCCGCGTGGCCTTCAATAGATACAATCTGCTATATGTCCGCAACCGCTGGAGCGATATGGCTAATACTGGAATTTATTTTCAACATCCAGTTAACTGCTATGCAGCGTTTATTCAAAATATTTTTATATATTCCGCAGTGCTTGTTGGTGAGGCAAACAACTACAATAATATACTGTTTTAGTAGTGCTTGAAGAGCAAAATGTCGCACAAAGAGTAGTCTACATATAATTTCGATTTCGGTGCTATAACCTGTTACGCTTGGCATGCTGGTGGTGTGCCTAGAAAATATTGCATTTAGACAATTTTTGTTCACACATACAGGCTCACTTCTTAGTCCGGAATATAGTTGGTGCGGCGATATTGTTTAGAATTACAAAAGTTGTACATGGTCATTCTCAGATGGAGATCTATGCTTTTTGTTCTATGTTGGTTTATTTTTTATAGTTGTGCTTTCAGATCATTGGGAAGATTTAGTTCGCTACTTGCAAATGGCACGTAAGAACGCACGCGAATCGTTCATTGAAACTGAGCTTGTTTACGCCTTTGCGAAAACAAATCGCTTAGCTGATTTAGAAGAGTATATTTCGGGACCGAATCATGCCCAAGTTCAGCAAGTGAGCTTAGAACGTGGAGCTAATGGTTTTCTATGTTTAGCATAAAATTATTATTTCATCATTACTTGCTTCTTTAAAAATGTCTCTAGGGGAGCGGGGGCCCTATCATTTTTCGGTACCCCATGCCAAAAACGGGAGATTGGGTCGCAGTGGCAAAATTTTGGCTCTTTCTGGCAATTATTTTGACTTTCCTCTGATAAAAACACACCAGCTTGCATAAAAACTTGTCAAACTTTTGTACAAAAATTCTGTTCTGAAATTAAAAATTTGATAAAGTTGTTCAAAGAAATGGTTGAAAAATTGGTTTGAACCGTAATAAAAACGTCTTTGCACCGTTTCTGGGGCCATTTGTTAACAATTTGTGTTTTTGAAATTTTTTAGATTTCGGCCTCGGTTCAATTCAGAGGGGCCCACAGTTCAAGGGAAAGTTTTGTACTTTTCACGAAATTTCTTAAATGCGTGTGTCAAACTTGAACGTGGGTTGTCGATAGGGGTGACGGATTTCAAACCCCTTCAATACATATATCGCTACCATGGGTCAATAAAACACCGGAACATAGCCGGGTTTTGATTGAGTATTTATTGATAAGTCAAAATCATACGTAGATATGGACAGAGAAATATATTGTATGGGAAAAATACAATAGACACAACGCACGGTACGCTATCGGGAAAATTGACTAGGCAGCAATTGGGTAAATAACGGAGTCATCGCCTTTTTCATAGGACGTTCACAGCTACTTGGTTCGAATCACGGCGTGAACTACTAGGCATTCTTAATCGACAGCTGCGCTTACCTTACTTGACAAAACGGCGGGAAGAACAATATAAAAATATACTGCCACGGGGTCAGTTAGTTATCGAGGCGCCAATCGAGTAACTACGACTTCGAGGGTACTCCAATTAAACAATAGGTTCATGTAAAGCTAACGGCGGTAAAATATAATGGACGAATTCGGCTATACGACGGATAAATGCGTACTTACATTAGGGATTTCGGGCGACATGATTTTGCTCATCCCAATCAACACGGCTTAATTATACGTTAGATAGATATGATAAAAACACGGTAAACGGATCAAAATACGGCAAATCATAAGAAATCAACAACGATTACAATCGTACCATAATCATGGGTACAATGTATTAGAATAGGTAATAATTGGTAAGCTTACAATGGGTACGAATCCTGAAGTCAAGCGCGACACCGGTGTAACGTTAATTTCACTTTCCTACTCGCATACATACGCATGAACGGTAACCGCGGGTACAAGACAGATTTTCCGCTACTAACAGGGTACAACAAATCACTCTTGACTCCGAATTCCTATCAAATTGGTTTCCAAATATGGTTCTACAGAGGCGAAGCTTGGACTTGCATTGGTGCTCATTTTGCAACCTAAATAACGATCAAAACGGACTGTCTTTAGCATCCATCATCATGAGTCAGAATGAAATCAAGATTGGCCGGGTTAGATATCCTACAAATGGCTGATGGGTGCCGGTAAATTGAGGTTGGGGCCGAATTTTCTAACTTTTCAGATTTTCTTAGCACATCTGTTACTAAAATTTTTTGTGTATTGTGTACATTAACTGTACTTTATCGACACCAGGAAAATTAATAATTCGATTTGGTGGCCGAATTTATACATTTTAATAAGACGCTGGTTCGAGTCGGATCCGGTGAAAAATGCGTGATGGTCGATTTCGAGTCTAAAATGGGGTTCGCTCGGTGCTTTCGTCCACGCTGGGCTCGGCGAGACAATACTCTACATTCTTACCAAAAAGTGCAACTATACCGTAAATAAAAAGAATCGCTAATAACTCTGGAGTGCTAATTAAGGTATTTCACGACCTAATACCAGACAGTTGAGTGATGTTTGATTCGGATACTTCTAGCACAATACGTAACTGAACTGAGTACGTACATACGGTCCCAATATTAAATTAAAACAAAACAGTAATACTTCAAACTCACAACCAACAAAAATCAGTGACTAGGCCAAAACACATAAGTGTTTAAAAAATAGAAAATGTTGCAAATGACCGACTCGTTTTTCAATACATCCTCAAGGTTTGATCCCTCCTAGGGGAGGGTCAGCCGGCCGGCCAGGTAGAATGTCGAAATTTTTAAACGTTCATAATTTTCCCCCTATTGTACTCACAGTTCCTACTTTTTACTAATTTATGCCTATTTTCTAAATAATTTTCGTAATGTTCGTGAAATTTTTGTGGCATCGGCAGGGGAGCGCCGAGGGGTGGGAGGACCGAAGCTTCAGAGGGTAATTTCATCACCCACCCATGATCATGTATGCCTTTAAGAATGTCTGGACAAGACAACGATATAAACATACTTTCATTTCATAATACTTTAAAATAATATCCCAAGCATGTAGCTACTCGGTCGGGTATTTTCCTTGCCGCATCTTGGTAAACATCCAAGCGGTGTAACGGCGGTGCTGGCATAGCCCTAAAATAAAACAACCAAACAAGTAGTAGTTGAAGTCTAGAAGTGAGTCAACTGAAAAAATGGCACTGTTAAAACAGCTTATAATTATTTGCTTTTACATACGGCACATCAGCTAAACAATGGAGCGTATCAATTCTGACCGGAAAACGGAAAAAGTAATTTTACGCTTCGGAGGCTGTCATGAGCTAAAAATTAATAATTATATTCGGCTTGTTGACATGACTCAGTTAGAGTGGACTTGCATCTAATCTGTACCTCTAATATTTTTAAAGCTCGTCAAAATCACCTTTGGCGCTCACTGTATATAATTTTCCTTGTACACCAGTACTCACCAGAAATGACATTCTGCAATAGAAATGAACAGCCGATAGAAATTCAACAAAATTTATCTGTCCACGAAAAAATCATGAACAGCTTTCCAACTAATTATTTAAAAAGCGCGCTTAAAATTAGAAGTAGATCGCCAACATCCTTCAAACATCAAGTCTTAATTTTTTGGCCATCAATCAAGCGTCGAGCGAACATCGAAACAACAACACTCATTTTTATGTAAAGTACATTAATAGTATACCAGTGTTTTGATGTTATATGTTACCGGTATATATGCACGATGCCAATGGAACTGTTCGTTGTCACGAAACTAAACACATGTATGTCACGATGTATGACAGCGAAGGTGTTGTGCCAAAAATAAACTTTAGAACCAACCTAAAATGATAACAGTTGGCTGAACTACACTAAATTTAGGTTTGTACCGGATAGTAATATTCATCGATGACACCGAATATTCGGATTTCAATATTCGGCCATGTACCGAAAAAACAATTGATATTATAGTATTGATATTGCATGTATCATTCTAAACTTTTTCACTGTGTTAAGTTCAAAATAATAAATGAATCAAAGTAATCAATGAATCAATGTGCTTGTGCTGAGTGAACGTTATTTTCTGCTGCGTTTAATTCAGTGTATTTTTCTGTAGTTATATATATAGTTTCTATAGTTTTTTGCTGCATTGCTATTCCACCACCCGGGCGCTCAGGTAGCTGTGACAACGCTAAATAGCAAAACGGGTTATTTTTCAGCGAATTTAGTGTTAATTACAAAAGCCAAATGACACAAATGCTCCTTCCATAGG